>CM060967.1:3257283-3442283 GCA_030765045.1 Tenodera sinensis | reverse complement strand
AAATTGAATGTCCTTATTTACATATGCAGTAAAGTCGTTACTAGTAATAAGATATAAGTCTTCTAGGCCTCCTGCTTCTCCAGTTATCAACTGTTCCAGCAAGTGGAGTAGTCTATTGTGCTGCACGGACAATGTCCAGGCAGTACATTATTTCAACGAGAGTTCAGAGCGGAGTTATTCAACCTGTTAATGAGTAAAGTTGTAGTGAACTAAAATTACACATTTTAACGTATCTACCCACCAGAAGAAGGCGAGCAATGTTATGACAAGGGTGCACAACTATTTGGTCATCCGTACCCTTATATTCAATATGAAATAAACCAAATTCTGATGAATTGCAGTCACATGACTTTTCCTACTCATTCTCGCACAAACTATGCGTCTGTTTACTTCATGTTAATACAGCTAAGCATTTGTATAAGTTATATAATTATTGCTGATTTTCTTATACGTACAGGTAGACTTAAGTAATAATCAAATATCTTAAGAGCTGGTCGCTATAGGAAGACTCTGAAGTTCGTTGTCTTCACATGACCAGGAGATAAAAAATGAATAACGACCTGCGATTTGAGAAAATCTAAGTGTTCCAAAATTCTGACAAATACCAAAAAATATACGCAAAATGGTTCACTTTCCAAAAAGGTCAATGTAACATAAACTGTGTGTTTTAGCAAGATCTACATTTTTGTACAGTAAGATTTTGTCTGTCTCTTACGTTTTACCAGTTATGCAAAAGTTATCCAGAGTAAACAGGGCTATAAGGGCTATAGCCAGAAAATTCAAGATATACATTTCATTTGTCATACAAATATCTTAAACATGTGACATTTTAATCAAACTCGTTAGAGCCATTTTTGTGAAAAAGTTTCCAAACATTTTTCCATGTAAATGGTAGTTAACAGTGGAGGAAGTTTCTTGAAAATCTTCGTATCGCACACACACACACCCGCACACACATGCACACAAAGACACACATACACACACCCGCACACACACACAAACACAGATACACACAAACACACACACCCCCACACACATGCATACAAAGACACACATACACACACCCGCACACACACACATACATACACACACACACCCGCACACACCCACATACATACACACACACCCGCACACACATGCATACAAAGACACACATACACACACCCGCACACACACACACCCGCACACACATGCATACAAAGACACATACACACACCCGCACACACACACACCCGCACACACATGCATACAAACACACACATACACACACCCGCACACACATGCATACAAAGACACACATACACACACATGCACACACATGCATACAAAGACACACACACACACACCCGCACACACATGCATACAAAGACACACATACACACACCCGCACACACATGCATACAAAGACACACACACACACCCGCACACACATGCATACAAAGACACACATACACACACCCGCACACACATGCATACAAAGACACACATACACACACCCGCACACACATGCATACAAAGACACACACACACACCCGCACACACATGCATACAAAGACACACACACACACACCCGCACACACATGCATACAAAGACACACATACACACACCCGCACACACATGCATACAAAGACACACACACACACCCGCACACACATGCATACAAAGACACACATACACACACCCGCACACACATGCATACAAAGACACACATACACACACCCGCACACACATGCATACAAAGACACACACACACACACCCGCACACACATGCATACAAAGACACACACACACACACCCGCACACACATGCATACAAAGACACACATACACACACCCGCACACACATGCATACAAAGACACACATACACACACCCGCACACACATGCACACAAAGACACACACACACACACCCGCACACACATGCATACAAAGACACACATACACACACATGCACACACATGCACACAAAGACACACACACACACACCCGCACACACATGCATACAAAGACACACATACACACACATGCACACACATGCATACAAAGACACACACACACACACCCGCACACACATGCATACAAAGACACACATACACACACCCGCACACACATGCATACAAAGACACACACACACACCCGCACACACATGCATACAAAGACACACATACACACACCCGCACACACATGCATACAAAGACACACATACACACACCCGCACACACATGCATACAAAGACACACACACACACCCGCACACACATGCATACAAAGACACACACACACACACCCGCACACACATGCATACAAAGACACACATACACACACCCGCACACACATGCATACAAAGACACACATACACACACCCGCACACACATGCATACAAAGACACACACACACACACCCGCACACACATGCATACAAAGACACACATACACACACCCGCACACACATGCATACAAAGACACACATACACACACCCGCACACACATGCATACAAAGACACACACACACACACACCCGCACACACATGCATACAAAGACACACATACACACACCCGCACACACATGCATACAAAGACACACATACACACACCCGCACACACATGCATACAAAGACACACACACACACACCCGCACACACATGCATACAAAGACACACACACACACCCGCACACACATGCATACAAAGACACACATACACACACCCGCACACACATGCATACAAAGACACACATACACACACCCGCACACACATGCATACAAAGACACACACACACACACCCGCACACACATGCATACAAAGACACACATACACACACCCGCACACACATGCATACAAAGACACACATACACACACCCGCACACACATGCATACAAAGACACGCATACACACACCCACACACACATGCATACAAAGACACACATACACACACACCCGCACACACATGCATACAAAGACACACACACACACACCCGCACACACATGCATACAAAGACACACATACACACACCCGCACACACATGCATACAAAGACACACACACAC
Source organism: Tenodera sinensis (assembly GCA_030765045.1). Classification (NCBI taxonomy): domain Eukaryota; kingdom Metazoa; phylum Arthropoda; class Insecta; order Mantodea; family Mantidae; genus Tenodera; species Tenodera sinensis. The sequence continues at coordinate 3,439,239 of CM060967.1, read as the reverse complement.
ACACCCGCACACACATGCATACAAAGACACACATACACACACCCGCACACACATGCATACAAAGACACACACACACACACCCGCACACACATGCATACAAAGACACACATACACACACCCGCACACACATGCATACAAAGACACACACACACACACCCGCACACACATGCATACAAAGACACACATACACACACCCGCACACACATGCATACAAAGACACACACACACACACCCGCACACACATGCATACAAAGACACACATACACACACCCGCACACACATGCATACAAAGACACACATACACACACCCGCACACACATGCATACAAAGACACACATACACACACCCGCACACACATGCATACAAAGACACACATACACACACCCGCACACACATGCATACAAAGACACACATACACACACCCGCACACACATGCATACAAAGACACACATACACACACCCGCACACACATGCATACAAAGACACACATACACACACCCGCACACACATGCATACAAAGACACACATACACACACCCGCACACACATGCATACAAAGACACACATACACACACCCGCACACACATGCATACAAAGACACACATACACACACCCGCACACACATGCATACAAAGACACACATACACACACCCGCACACACATGCATACAAAGCCACACATACACACACCCGCACACACATGCATACAAAGACACACACACACACACCCGCACACACATGCATTCAAAGACACACATACACACACCCGCACACACATGCATACAAAGACACACATACACACACCCGCACACACATGCATACAAAGACACACATACACACACCCGCACACACATGCATACAAAGACACACATACACACACCCGCACACACATGCATACAAAGACACACATACACACACCCGCACACACATGCATACAAAGACACACATACACACACCCGCACACACATGCATACAAAGACACACATACACACACCCGCACACACATGCATACAAAGACACACATACACACACCCGCACACACATGCATACAAAGACACACACACACACACCCGCACACACATGCATACAAAGACACACATACACACACCCGCACACACATGCATACAAAGACACACACACACACACCCGCACACACATGCATACAAAGACACACATACACACACCCGCACACACATGCATACAAAGACACACATACACACCCGCACACACATGCATACAAAGACACACACACACACCCGCACACACATGCATACAAAGACACACATACACACACCCGCACACACATGCATACAAAGACACACATACACACACCCGCACACACATGCATACAAAGACACACATACACACACCCGCACACACATGCATACAAAGACACACACACACACACCCGCACACACATGCATACAAAGACACACACACACACACCCGCACACACATGCATACAAAGACACACACACACACACCCGCACACACATGCATACAAAGACACACACACACACACACACATGAATACAAAGACACACATACACACACCCGCACACACATGCATACAAAGACACACATACACACACCCGCACACACATGCATACAAAGACACACACACACACACACCCGCACACACATGCATACAAAGACACACATACACACACCCGCACACACACACACAAACACAGATACATACAAACACACACACCCGCACACACATGCATACAAAGACACGCATACACACACCCGCACACACACACACAAACACAGATACATACAAACACACACACCCGCACACACATGCATACAAAGACACACACACACACACCCGCACACACATGCATACAAAGACACACATACACACACCCGCACACACATGCATACAAAGACACACACACACACACCCGCACACACATGCATACAAAGACACACACACACACACCCGCACACACATGCATACAAAGACACACATACACACACCCGCACACACACACAAACACAGATACATACAAACACACACACCCGCACACACATGCATACAAAGACACACATACACACACCCGCACACACACACACACAAACACAGATACATACAAACACACACACCCGCACACACATGCATACAAAGACACACATACACACACCCGCACACACATGCATACAAAGACACACATACACACACCCGCACACACACACACAAACACAGATACATACAAACACACACACCCGCACACACATGCATACAAAGACACACATACACACACCCGCACACACATGCATACAAAGACACACATACACACACCCGCACACACATGCATACAAAGACACACATACACACACCCGCACACACATGCATACAAAGACACACATACACACACCCGCACACACACACACAAACACAGATACATACAAACACACACACCCGCACACACATGCATACAAAGACACACATACACACACCCGCACACACATGCATACAAAGACACACATACACACACCCGCACACACATGCATACAAAGACACACATACACACACCCGCACACACATGCATACAAAGACACACATACACACACCCGCACACACATGCATACAAAGACACGCATACACATACACACACCCGCACACACATGCATACAAAGACACACATACACACACCCGCACACACACACACAAACACAGATACATACAAACACACACACCCGCACACACATGCATACAAACACACACACCCGCACACACATGCATACAAAGACACACATACACACACCCGCACACACATGCATACAAAGACACACATACACACACCCGCACACACATGCATACAAAGACACGCATACACATACACACACCCGCACACACATGCATACAAAGACACACATACACACACCCGCACACACACACACAAACACAGATACATACAAACACACACACCCGCACACACATGCATACAAACACACACACCCGCACACACATGCATACAAAGACACACATACACACACCCGCACACACATGCATACAAAGACACACATACACACACCCGCACACACATGCATACAAAGACACGCATACACATACACACACCCGCACACACATGCATACAAAGACACACATACACACACCCGCACACACACACACAAACACAGATACATACAAACACACACACCCGCACACACATGCATACAAACACACACACCCGCACACACATGCATACAAAGACACGCATACACACACCCGCACACACATGCATACAAAGACACGCATACACACACCCGCACACACATGCATACAAAGACACGCATACACACACCCGCACACACATGCATACAAACACACGCATACACACACCCGCACACACATGCATACAAACACACGCATACACACACCCGCACACACATGCATACAAAGACACACATACACACACCCGCACACACATGCATACAAAGACACGCATACACACACCCGCACACACATGCATACAAACACACGCATACACACACCCGCACACACATGCATACAAAGACACGCATACACACACCCGCACACACATGCATACAAACACACGCATACACACACCCGCACACACATGCATACAAAGACATGCATACACACACCCGCACACACATGCATACAAACACACGCATACACACACCCGCACACACATGCATACAAAGACACGCATACACACACCCGCACACACACACACCCGCACACACATGCATACAAACACATGCATACACACACCCGCACACACACACACCCGCACACACATGCATACAAACACATGCATACACACACCCGCACACACACACACCCGCACACACATGCATACAAACACATGCATACACACACCCGCACACACACACACCCGCACACACACACACCCGCACACACATGCATACAAACACATGCATACACACACCCGCACACACACACACCCGCACACACATGCATACAAACACATGCATACACACACCCGCACACACACACACCCGCACACACACACACCCGCACACACATGCATACAAACACATGCATACACACACCCGCACACACACACACCCGCACACACATGCATACAAAGACACGCATACACACACCCGCACACACACACACCCGCACACACATGCATACAAACACACGCATACACACACCCGCACACACACACACCCGCACACACATGCATACAAACACATGCATACACACACCCGCACACACACACACCCGCACACACATGCATACAAACACACGCATACACACACCCGCACACACACACCCGCACACACATGCATACAAAGACACACATACACACACCCGCACACACATGCATACAAACACACGCATACACACACCCGCACACACATGCATACAAAGACACGCATACACACACCCGCACACACACACACCCGCACACACATGCATACAAACACATGCATACACACACCCGCACACACACACACCCGCACACACATGCATACAAACACATGCATACACACACCCGCACACACACACACCCGCACACACATGCATACAAACACACGCATACACACACCCGCACACACACACACCCGCACACACATGCATACAAAGACACACATACACACACCCGCACACACATGCATACAAACACATGCATACACACACCCGCACACACACACACCCGCACACACATGCATACAAAGACACGCATACACACACCCGCACACACATGCATACAAACACATGCATACACACACCCGCACACACACACACCCGCACACACATGCATACAAAGACACGCATACAAACACACATACACACATACAAACACACACACCCACACACAAACACAGATACATACAAACACACACACCCGCACACACATGCATACAAAGACACGCATACAAACACACACATACACACACACACACCCGCACACACACACAAACACAGATACATACAAACACACACACCCGCACACACATGCATACAAACACACGCATACAAACACACACATACACACATACAAACACACACACCCACACACAAACACAGATACATACAAACACACACCCGCACACACATGCATACAAACACACGCATACAAACACACACATACACACATACAAACACACACACCCACACACAAACACAGATACATACAAACACACACACCCGCACACACATGCATACAAACACACGCATACAAACACACACATACACATATACAAACACACACATACGTACACACACATACACCCACACATACACACATACAAACCCACATACAAACACACACATACACACACACACACGCACACACACGCACACACGGACCTTTTTCTAAAATGCTCCTTTTTTTTGGATTCAGGGGGTCTCAAAACATATATTTCCGGTGAAATTTAGACATCGAATTTTTGGGTAGAATACCAGTTGGGAAAGTAGTAAATCCCGTTTAAACATGCAATTTAAGCCATATGTATTTAACTTAACTATTTCGGAGATACTTCTTTTTTGTTTTAATTTTTAAATAATATGTTTTTCTTAAGCAGCAAGTCACTATTCGTTTGTTTTCCGCCTGTTCGGAAATAGCTTGGAATTATGAAGACATCGGACAAAGAGCGTTTCTGGAAATCGGACCACAGTTTGTAAACATGCGACATATTCATTTTGGAATACCTACTCTTTAAGAACTGTGATGACGTAGATGATTAGCGTAAAATACCCAAGTTAGTGTGTTTATGTGAGAGGGTCGTTTTCTTCGATATAAAGATATAAAGTTACCAAAGTGGACAATAAAGAGGTTTGCACGATATGCAGAATAACTTACCTCTGGCTACGGTCGATACCATGGGACAATGTCTTGAATAAAAACGTGCCTCTCCTGCCACCTATCGGCCGAGTACCTCAACTACTAGCTCCAGCTGCTGCATCACGGTCGACAAAAAAACTGCCGGGCAAGAAAAAAGCGAGCGTAGCTACTCGATTAATGAAAACAAGGCAATTCATTTTGAAGTGTTTTAACTGTAGACCAAACATTTGCCACCTTCAAACATGGAGGAAGCACAACAGAAAGAAAAGATAACATTAAAACATGTAATTCAAAGACAATTTTTTAGTTTACTGTTACAACACTTTTTCTTTGCTGCATTCATATGACTTTCTCTACTCACTCTTATACTAACCATTCTTACAAACTCTTATTGCTCTATCTACTTCATGTTAATACAGATAAACATTTGAAGAAATTATCTTATTACTAATTTTCTTTTAAGTACAAGGGGAATGGTTTAAGAACTGGACGCTGTGTGATGGCTTTGAAATTCCATTCTCTTTGTATGACCAGGAGATAAAAAAAAATAATAGTGGCTTCCTATTTCAGAAAACTATGTATTTAAGTTTAATGTCTTTCAAGGATGCGACACGAACATTTTGAAGAAAATATCCCCAACCTGAACTACCCTTTACATGGACAATGTTTCAAAAATTTTTATTTTCTTGAAAATGGCTCTAACGATTTTGATTAAAATGTCATATGTTTGAGATATTCTTATGACAAATGAAATGTATATCTTGAATTTTCTGGCTGTAGCCCCTGTAGTCGTATTTACTCTGGACGACTTTTGCATAACTGGTAAACCGTTGGATATAGACCAAATCTTACTATAAAAATTGTAGATCTTGCTAAAATACACAATTTATGTCTCAATAAATTTTCTTGTAGGGTGAACCATTTCGGAGAGATTCCTTCATGTTTGTGAGTTTCGGAAAACAAACTTTCATGAAATGGAACATCGTTGTTCATTTCTTATATGTTAAGCGTGCAAAGAGAACGGGACCTCAAAACTTTAAAAGATTTGACTATCGCTCAAAGCCTACTGCATTCTAATATTGCCTTTGTACCTACAAGGAAATAAGCAATAAGATAATTTGTACAAAGGTTTATCTCAACTAACACGAAGAAGATATAGGAATAAGAGTTTGTAAGAATGGTTAGGTTTTTCAAATGGGAAGTCGGTATTTTTGTTTTTCTCTTCTCGTGGGGTTTCAAAGAACGTGGACTGTTGCTTTGAGCTACTGTAGGTATCCTTCTTGTAACTAACTTAGAAGTGAGTAGAGAAAGTCAGATGAATGTTGATACATTTCAACTGTTGATAAGCACATCTGTAAGGAACGTTCCCAGTTTCTAACAGTGAGTAGAACTAGTTCCCCAGGACACAGAGACACCTGGTAACTTTCACCACTTTGAAACATCGTCTAATTCGCCACCTGTTGCATATTCTAATTACAGCAGCTGAAAGTTGGCAGCACCTGTACCTACCTACTTAGTCATCTCATCTCATCTCATCTCATCTTATCTCTGGCACAATTTGCAACATCCGTCACAATTTTCAATACATTTCAACTTTATTGAAACAACAGGATGAAGCCATGTCCTCAGGGAATAAAATAATAAATTCACTTTATGGCAGTAAGCTTGTTGGCATAAATAAATAATAATTACCGCCTAAAGGTTACTTAAACCCGGGACATAGAGTACTTACAATTGCAAGTCTGCATATCTCTGAGTGGTCTGACCGGGAAAAGTACGGATCAGCTGGGCAATTTAATGTCGTACTGGCAGGTTGGCCATGATAGCTTAGTGGTTAAAGCGGAGTATCCGTGGTTCAAATCCCGGCTATGGCATTAAATTTTTCAGTCCTGATTCCACCTCTTAAATATTTTTACTTTCTCTACTGGTAAGTAGAAGGAACTATTGTATTCCACCCAAAAATTCGGTGTCAGATTTCACCGAAAATATGTGTTTTGAGGCCTCATGAATCCAAAAAAAGGAGCATTTTAGAAAAAGGTCCGTGTGTGTGTGTGTAACTCAAAAACGAAATGTTGGTTAAAAACCAAAGTTGGTAATTAGGTTTAATGCCTTTCAAAGATGTGACACGAAGATTTTGAAGAAAATAGCCCCAACCTAAACTACCCTTTACATGGAAAATTTTTTACCTTTATTATTATTATTATTATTATTATTATTATTATTATTATTATTATTATTATTATTATTATTATTATTATTATTATTATTATTATTATTATTATTATTATTATTATTATTATTATTATTATTATTATTATTATTATTATTATTATTATTATTATTATTATTATTATTATTATTATTATTATTATTATTGTTATTATTATTATTGTTATTATTATTATTATTATTATTATTATTATTATTATTATTATTGTTATTATTATTATTATTAATTATTATTATTATTATTATTATTATTATTATTATTATTATTATTATTATTATTATTATTATTATTATTATTATTATTATTATTATTGTTATTATTATTATTATTATTATTATTATTATTATTATTATTATTATTATTATTATTATTATTATTATTATTATTATTATTATTATTATTATTATTATTATTATTATTATTATTATTATTATTATTATTATTATTGTTATTGTTATTGTTATTATTATTATTATTATTATTATTATTATTATTATTATTATTATTATTATTATTATTATTATTTATTATTATTATTATTATTATTATTATTATTATTATTATTATTATTATTATTATTATTATTATTATTATTATTATTATTATTATTATTATTATTATTATTATTATTATTATTATTATTATTATTGTTATTGTTATTGTTATTGTTATTATTATTATTATTATTATTATTATTATTATTATTATTATTATTATTATTATTATTATTATTATTATTATTAAAAAATCTGATGTGTTACACTCACATGACTTTCTCTACTCTTGTACTAACCATTCTTACAAACTCTTATTCCTATATCTTCTTCGTGTTAGTTGAGATAAACATTTGTACAAATTATCTTATTGCTTATTTCCTTATAGGTACAAGGGGAATATTAGAATACACTAGACTTCGTGCGATAGTCAAATCTTTTAAAGCTTTCAAATTCCGTTCTTTGCACGGTTAACATATAAAAAATTGAATAACGATGTTGCATTTGACAAAAGTGTAACTTGTCCAAAACTCACATAAATAACAAGACATATCTCTCAAACGGTTCACTCTATTAAAAATGTATTTAGATATAAATTATGTATACTAAGACAGTCTATCTCTAAGGGTTTACCAGTTATGCAAAATTTTCCAGAGTAATTACGACTACAGGGGCTATAGCCAGAAAATTCAAGATATACATTTCATTTGTCATAGAAATATCTCAAGTATGTGAAATTTTAATCAAAACCGTTAGAGCCATTTTCAAGAAAATCAAAATTTTCGAAACATTTTCCATGTAAAGGGTAGCTTAGGTTGGGGCTATTTTCTTCAAAATCTCCGTGTCACATCTTTGAAAGACATTAAACTTAAATACCAACTTTGGTTTTTAACCGACTTTTCGTTTTTGAGTTATGCTGTCCTCAGGCTGACACATACACAGACACACATACGCGCGCTGGCGCACCTTTTTATAAACATGATTTTTTTTTTTTTTGGATTCAGGGACCTCAAAACATATTTTCGGTGAAATCTCCACATGGAATTTTTGGGCGGTATACAATACTTGCTTTACTTACCAGTAGAGAAAGTAGAAAGAGATACAGGAATAAGAGTTTGTAAGAATAGTTAGTAGAAGAGCGGGCAGAGAAAGTCGTGTGAGTGCAACACATCAGATTTGTGTAAAATATAGTTGTTTTTATAATCACATATAGGTATGAGTGGTAAGTAGATAGGTATCTCATAATGTTTTGTTTGAGATGAAGAACCTTGTTTTTCCAGGAGCTGAGAGGGGCGTAGAGAAGAAGAAGGAGGAGTAGTAGGAGGAATTACTCTGCTGGGCAGTCAACAGATGTGGCCTAAGGGTCTCTGACCCCGGAGGGCCAGGTGATGTATGGGGCTTCAAGCTGCCTTCTTTACACTTCCAACCAACTTCACCTCGGATTTTCTCTGCAGTAATTCAAAATGTAACGATTTTATACATCCCTGCTGGGTTTATATATGTTTTTGACCACGGTTTAACGGCGTACTTGCTACCACCACTTGCACCACTAGAATTCTCTAGAGTCTAGACAAATACATTTATAACAAAAACAACTGTGAATTTTTCCTTGAGCTCTTCAAAACAAACAACTTTCGTGCACAACTTTGTAAATAATTTCGCTACTGGGTGCTTAGAGTAAGTACTGAAGTGTTCTCCAGAAACAAACTCACACTTTCACTCACGGGGACCTTTTTCTAAATTTTTCTTATATTCAGTGTATTCACTAATAACGACGATGTAACCTCTCGCGACGCTCGTTGAATCTCCTTAAGATGTACCAATACGACACACACACGCACAGCTGACTCACTGACCGACTCATGTCCGTAAAGCAACACTAAAACTCACTGCTCTGGCCTTCTTATATACCAGGGATGACGTCATACGGACCTTTCTCAAGTTACACGCCAAAAAGTACCGGAAATGACGCAGCCAGAAGTCTCGCGAACGTTTTAGAAACTCCTTTTGTTTCTGTCGCTTCGACTGTTGACAGTCACGTACAGCAGCCTGACCTTGAGCTGGCCGTCACGACACGTGGTATGAACCAGCTTGTCCCCATCCATCCAGTGGTGTGCGCCGAGACCGATGTCACTTCTTTCTCTACTTTATAACTCTACGTAGTATAGAAAATGAAAACAAAAAGTCTTCTTTAAACTGAAGACATACATTTTAGGTGTTCGGCATCTGTTCTAAACAAACCCAGGCTATATTAGTTCTTCATCCCTTCCATATTTACTTCCAACATCCTCACAATGATATTTTCTAAAATAGCTTTTTCGGAAACGATTAAAGACAGGCAATTGAATGTTGATATAATAAACATCATACACAAATGATGTTGTCGCCGAAGACTGCGTTGGGCATCTTCAGAGAATGACTCCTTTGTTGGTTAAGAACAAGATTCAACAACAGATGTTGAAATGTCAGAAAATACATCGACTGGACCACGGTCTACAAGCCCGAAATCCACTATCTATTGGATTAACGTGGGCCGTGAAAGCCTAACCATGTATATCATCGAGTGAATATTTTCCTCATCTTTAACTTCTTCTTAACTACATGAAAAATCAAACCAACTTGCCTCGTAGTTCAATATAGTTCCAGGGAAGGTACACCACCATCACATTTTTGATGAAAATCTTCCCTACCCAGAGGAGTCTCTACCACAGACTTCCAGTAATGCTGCACATTTTTCTCTTTTGTAATCCGAATTTTAACAAAACTTCTTTCTTTTTGTATACATTAGAGCAATCATTTTTGTCACCAAATTTCACTTCCTTGGCAGTGGAACAATCACCAGCTGGAACGTCTGACAGTCTTCCAAGTTCTGGAAATGTTACATAGTCTATAAGTATACTTTGGTGATGGAACAATCACCAGCTGGAACGTCTGACTTCCTTAACCTCTCCCTGACAGTCTTCCAAGTTCAGGAAATGTTGTTGTTAGCTAATGCTGAACTTCTGACAATGAAGTCATTAATCCTCTTGCTCTCCAATATTTTTCACTGATAGTTGGGAAGGGCGCTAGAAGTGGCCGGGCATATTTGAAGGTGGTCTTGGTCCATTTCCTCTTGCAGATCACATAGAGGACAGAGTGGTGAAGAATATATCCCAATTCTTTGTCGTAAGAAGATTCACCGAGCGTCGCTAGTGATTGTATCGTTGTAATTACTGTATAAGAGACAGGTAAAATGAAGAAAAGTAGTGCAAGGACTTACTAAGGTTATTATGATAAGAAAATAGTTGTGAGTTGTGATAGCCCAAAAGTCTGTGGACTGTTATGCATGAGATGAAAGCTCTGCATTTGTGGTAAAATGTTGGAAGGCAATACAGCGATAGAAAAGTAACCGGACTGAATGTTGTCGATTAATCATACACTGGTGCCAGGAAACGGGGTTCGTCGAATTGCCATTTTGTTAATTGTTGCCAGAAGTTACACATAAGAACCACGATAGAGGGAATGCTGGAAACAGCATTGGCTCGAATGGAGGAAATGACAGATAAAAAAAAGGGAAATTAAATCCAGAGTAGACGAAATGAATATGGAAATAAATAACGTAAACTCCGGAATGGAAGAAATGAAATCCGGAATGGACAACACGGGAAATGAAGTAAGAACACCTAACTCCATAATGGAAGGAATGAAAATGGAAACGAAGGGCATAAAGCAGGCAGTGAGGAGAGAAATGAATTCTGGAATGGAAAAGATGACAAAAATATCCGAGGTGAAGATAGAGGTGTTGGCGGAGATTGACGGGAATCTGGTGGGTCTGAAGGAAGACGCGGAAGAACTTGGGAGACCTCTGCCAGCACGTGGACGTCATAGAGGACGTCGGGGAACATCTTAGCGGCCTGGAAGGAAGAGCTGATGGCAGCGTCAGGGAACTGGATGGCAAGGACGGAGAGTGAACCTAGGGAGGGAGCACCAAGTGGCCGAGGTGACAGTAACGCCCATCTCGGAGAACGGATGTGTACGACACGAAGACAAAGAGCCAGCTCAGGGACGTCTGCAGGGATCCCCTATACGAGTGAGTCAGGGATGTAGCCAACCAGGGCGCGTCGTGAAGGACTGTCAGCAGGGAAGCCTACGTGCAAGCAAGGAACAAGTAAGAATCGACTTTGCATGCGACATGGACGAACCACCGGAGCCATGCGATAAAGTGACGCTCAGCGCTGTGAATAGAAGAATGAATGACATCATCATGGACGGCAGGATATAAGGGAAGAGCTTCAGGGTATGAGTGGACACGAGTGAGCGACCGGACGTAGCGGAAGATATGCTAACGAGGAAAGTGGATCGACCCTACGAGATAGGGCGGCAACGGGTGACACCATGCTTGTGGCGGAGGCCTGGCAGGAGTTAACCTTCGGGCAGAGCGTTGTAAGTCTGTGGGTGGCTGAGAAGGTGATACTGGGACTGGATGCCCTCAGGAGCAACGAGGCGACGGGCGACATCGGCTAGAGGGTCCTGCGAGTTGGAAAGGACGAGGTAACGCTCCGGAACCCTAGTGAGCATCTGGAGCTTGGTAGAGTGACCTTGGAGGAGATTTCGGTTGGGCTGGCCAGGAGTAAGTTGGCTGAGATTATGCAATAGGGAGGTCGGCGGTCATGAAATGTCGGAGATCGTTTTCACATTCTTCTCAGGATGGTAGGTTTCAAAACATCTGGGTGAAGGGCAACCGGAGGAAGACTCGACACAACCAGCGAGGTTGTCGCAGAGGTTTCAAGCAGCATAGCAGATATCGCCCTGGCCGGACCAAGGGGCGCTACGCAACAACGTTGCCAACGACCGTGTGATACGATGGTAAAGTCTGCCGCAACCAGGGGGCTGCTCCGAGAGAAATGTGCTGGTGGTATTCGGGATGATCTGGCCAACTACGACAGTGCTGGTTGGGACGACCAGTGTAGAGGAGGGAGTAATGTGACGCCGGACTCAGCACAAAACAATGGACGAACGGGGTTAAGCAACTTCACAGCACATGCTATGACGGCGAGCGGGCAAAGACGTGAGGCTGCGTGTGCTACTAGTAACAATGGAAGCACCAGAAACAAAAGGGGCTTTTGTAGTACCTTCGAGAAAGATATGGTTGGGTCATCTCTGTGCGTGCGTGTGTGTGGTTGTGTGCGCGCGCTTATGTGGAATCTACGAACGTCCTAGGACGTCATCTGCAGTATATATGGAGTCCTAAGCAAAACATTTAAGTTATTTTTTTTTTTTTTTTTTTACAGACACGGGACGGTCAATTGGTCAGTGAATGCAAGGCAGCTGTGCGTCCTAAGATGGTTCAACGAGAGTCGCGAGTGTTTACATTGTTTCAATTGGTGCGTGAGAGACAGAGAAAGCGAAGAAAGACACTAAAAGGACTGAGTAGGGTTATGAGAAGAAAAAAGTGTATTTGTGGTAACATTTTAGGAGACAATAAACTGACAGAAAAGTAACAGGACTGGATTTTTGTCATTTTGTGCTATAGTCTAAAGTACAATTTGTTGAAGGATCAATCATGGGTCTTTCGTCTGATACGTCATTGGCATCTATGTATCTAAGACTCTATTTCAGGAATTTGTAGAAGTTATTCATGTGCTTGTTTATGAGATGGTTCTAGAAAATTCGCCGGCACACCGTCTGGAATAGAAAAGCCATTTACACTAACTGAATAGCAATTTTTAAGTGAGAGATTAGTGTTGCAGAAGCTTGAATGAGTATATCGTCGGAGCTAGTTGTTTGGAGACTGTAAGTAGGAAAACACAGAGGAGTTTTGAAATGTGTTAACAAAGAACTGTAGCTTGTGATTCAATTTTAGAAGCGAAATAAAGTGGAAATTAGAAATATCTAAGTGATTTTGTTATTTATCCCTGTATATTCCTTGCAATAAAATTTAAGAGAATTATGTTTTTGTACTCTATGGCGTGCAGTTTTCTACTCCTTGACATTTACAACTAAAAGCTAGCGTTATGCAACAACGCTGTTCTCGGTGGGTCGGTCTCGGTGGCTCAGTTGGTTAGACGCTGGCCTACTGATCCTAAGGTCGCGGGCTCGAATCCGGCTCAGACTGATGGATTTTAAGTGTGCTTAAAAACGACAGCTCCATGTCAGCAGATTTACTAGCATATAAAAGAACCTCTGCGGGACAAAATGCCGGCACACCGGCGACGCTGGCATTTGGCAGCGTCGTTAAACAACAAAATAATTTTTTTAATTCGACCTGTGGGAAAGTGTGTGATTAAAAAATAATCTGATGTGTTGCACTCACATGACTTTCTCTACTCTTGTACTAACCATTCTTACAAACTCTTATCCCTATATCTTCTTCGTGTTAGTTGAGATAGACATTTGTACAAATTATCTTATTGCTTATTTCCTTGTAGGTACAAGAGGAATATTAGAATACAGTAGGCTCTGTGCGATAGTCAAATGTTTTAAAGCTTTGAGATCCCGTTCACATTGCACGCATAACATACAAACAACGATGTTCCATTTCACGAAATTTTGAAGTTCTACGAAACTCACACACATAACAAGGAATATCTCCGAAATGGTTCCCTCTACCAAAAAATCTATTCGGACATAAATTATTGTGTGCTTTAGCGAGACCAGAAATAAAGTGATATTAAAAGTAACTACTTGTCATTTCTCACAGTATGAAATCTTTTTGTTTTGATGTTAGGAGTGCGATCCCAAGAATATGACAACAGTACAAATAAACCTGCATATATTGTTGCTATAACTTTAGTAAATGAGTCTAAAATTTTCAACAGTGTCGTAGAAATCTTAGTACATCTACTTAAAATTTTCCAAAATTATCATTAATATCATGACAAATAATTAAATCAGTTCAGAGTCACAAATAATTTTACTTTTTCTACTGGTAAGTTTTGAGACGCCGTCAATTAAAAAAAAAAAAAAAAAAAAATAGAAAAAGGTTCGTGTGTGTGACTGTGTGTCTGTGGACAGCATAACTCAGAAACGAAAAGTCGCTTAAAAACCAAAGTTAGTATTTAAGTCTAATGTCCTTCAAGCATGCCACACGAAGATTTTGAAGAAAATAGCCCCACCCTAAACTACCCTTTACATAGAACATTTTGATTTTCTTGAAAATGGCTCTGACGATTTTGATTAAAATGTCATACGTTTGTGATATTTTGATGATAAATGAAATGTATATTTTGAATTTTCTGGCTATATCTTATGTAGTCCTGTTTGCTCTGGATAGCTTTTGAATAACTCATAAACCGTAATCGATAGACAAAATCTTACTATATAAGAAATGTAGGTCTCGCTAAAGCACACAATTTATGTCCAAATAGATTTTTGATAGAGGGAATCATTTCGGAGATATTCCTTGTTGTCTGTGTCAGTTTCGGAAAAGTTAAAACTTTCGTGAAATGGAACATCGTTGTTCATTTCTTATATGTTAAGCGTGCAAAGAGAACGCGATCACAAAGCTTTAAAATATTTGACTATCACACAAAGCTTACTGTATTCCCACATTCCCCTTGTACCTACAAGCAAATTATCTTATTGCTTATTTCCTTGTAGGTACAAGGGGAATATTACAATACAGTAGGCTTTGAACGATAGTGAAATGTTCGAAAATTTTGAGATTCCGTTCTCTTTGCACACTTAACATATAAGAAAATGAACAACGATGTTCCATTTCACGAGAGTTTTAATTTTTCCGAAACTGACACACATAACAAGGAATATCTCCGAAATGGTTCACGCTACAAGAAAATTTATTCAGACATAAATTGTGTATTTTAACAAGATTTACATTTTTTGTAGATGCTGACTTGTCATGGCATGTAATGCGTCCTCTGATTGGTAATCAGAGGAGATGGTCGGTGAATTTATTTTAATAATTCTCCCGGTCAGGTCGGTGAGACCCGTAAACCAACGACAGGTGTGGTCCTCCAGACATTCTGGGGGTTGTGAGAGAGCGATGTGACCGCCAAAACGTAAAAATATGGTGCTCTCTAAAAAGCTGTTACTATTACTGCTATTGCTCTCTTTAATATCATCAGTGAAAAATATTGGAGAGCAAGAGGATTAATGACTTCATTGTCAGAAATCAGGCATTAGGTAACAACATTTTTGTGTAGTATGATTTGGTCTATCTCTAACGGTTTACCAATATGCAAAAGTCGTCCAGAATAAATGCGACTACATGGGCTATAGCCAGAAAATTGAAAATATACGATTCATTTGTCATAAAAATATCTCAAACATGATATTTTAATCAAAATCATTAGGGCCATTTTCAAGAAAATCAAAATTTTCGAAAAATTTTCCATGTAAAGGGTAGTTTAGCGTGGGTCAATTCTCTTCAAGATCTTCGTGTGGCATCTTTGAAAGACATCAAACTTAAATACCAACTTTGGTTTTTAACCTACTTTTTGTTTTTGAGTTATGCTGTCCACAGACACACACACACCCACCCACACACACACACACACACACACACGCACACACACGCAGGACGTTTTTCTAAAAATGTTTTTTTTTTTTATTCAGGGGATCTCAAAACATATATTTCCGGTGAATTCTCGATATCGAATTTTTGGGTGGAATACAATACTTCCCCTACTTACCAGTAGAGAAAGTAAAAAGTAAAAAAAATCAAAAAGAAAAACCAACTTGCAGGAAAATCCATATTAGTAAAACACAAGAACAAATATATAAAATTCAATTAGCAGCCATCGGCAATAAAATGTTCGAAATGATATTCAACCGTTAGAATATAGTTTTGGCACCTCAGAACAAGTAGGGCGTAAAATACCTCATTCCATCCAGCAAAATAGACAAAGTTATCACTGGACTCCAATAATCGTGATAAAGTATACATCGGCAGAACAAAAAGAAACATAGGAGCCAGGCTTAAGAAGCATTTCAGTCATTTAGTAAAGCAACATTGAAAACTCCCCACTAGGTAGCAGCACATTTCTGACATCCATGTTTTAATATACGTACAACAGGTAAGAGATGTCCACAAAGTTCCAAAGGCGCCTACTGAAGTTTGATCTTTCATTTGCAGTTCGTCCATTCTACAGAAACTAGACTTGCGTAGATAACAGTTTGTGTGAAGCAAGTTAGTGTTTATTTAAAGCAATCAAATGAAATGAACGTAAGACTGTGATAAAGGCCAGTGCATTGCATGAGCTGAGTTCCTCTAGGAGTTCGCGAGCTGCAGGCCAGAACTGTCACCTAGGATGTGAGCATGCCATCAGAGACATTTGCAATGATGGAGGATTAATATGCCACGGCACAAGAAACAAACAAAATGCAGAAGGTAAGTTTATCAATTTGTCATCCAGAAGGGTGTTGTCCAGTGAACATTTGCTAGCCAGGTATCCGGTGCATGGTACGCTGAACTCCTCCCGCGGTATGTCCAGCGAGGAGACCCAGGAGTTCAAGGTGTCACAACGTGACGAATACCTGCCCCACGCGGTAGACCTCCCGCAAAGGATTAAGGAAGAGTGAGGCCATATAGGCCGAACCTGCTGTGTCAGCGCTTTGTTCACACTAGCGACTTATGTAACGGTCAACTGTGGAGGCATCGTGCTCATGTACAGCATCTCCCAGTTGTGTTAACTCGGCTTCCCAAGAATGCCCCGTCGTACTGGCCGTCCAGGAGATCCGGGATAGAGAGAAGCTGTGAGACATTCTTGAGTTTGCGCCAACTCTCTATTTTGCTCAGTTGCACCTAATCCGATATCCCGTAGAGAAATCGCAAATCTAAATAGTGATCCCCACGGGACCAAATTTTCAGAAAATATTTTCCTAACTGGAGCAATTCCAAAGCCTTTAACTATAACACGTGTGTCTACTAAGTCCAGAATCGTAAAGATAACCTCAGCAAGGTCACCACCAAAGGCGTGGACCTCCAAAAACACTTCAAGGCCCATTATAATGGATGCGACTTTCCGATAGAGAGTAACAAGTGTGCTCCCAGTATATCAAAGTGATAGATCCTGTTCTGAGGAATCTTCACTGATCGACGACTTCCTTTTTCGCCGTCGTTCGTTTCCAATCAGCTCATTCAAGAGTTTATGATGGATCGCGTTTTCAGAGTAAGAGTCCGCTCGGTTTCTTCTAATCTGTTTGTTCAGGATAACGGAGTGCCACAGGGATCAGTACTAAGTATCATACTATTTGCCATAGCAATTAATTCCATATGGAAATGTGTTGCACTTGGAGTTTCATCATGCTTACTCGTAGACGACTTCACCGTCTATTGTACTTCTCAGCGCAATGCCATCGTTGACCATCTTTAGAGAATGTGTTCATTTCACATTTTTCTTCCTTTTAAAATTGTTAGTAGTTAACAATACAGTTTCACATTACAACTCCAGGTTTAAAAAACCTTTTTTCAATGTTTTCTCTTTATATGGACCCCTTTGAACTTTTTGGCCATATTGAGGGCTTTGACTTGATCCCAACCGGGAATTGAACCCAAGAACTCTGAGTTGAGAAGCTAGAATGCTGACAACTTGACCACAGAGACGGTCGGTTTACATACTTCATCTTGTTTTGATTTCATTGTTCATTTTATATGAAATTCGTATATTTAACCTTTTTGTAAACACCATGTTAATTTCTTTTAACCCCTATATGTTTTCACTATATATATATTCAAGGAGCTACAAAATGCCTCTGTGGCCTGGCTAACTCCTAGACTCCCAGGTTCCTGGGTTCGATTCCCAACTGGAAGATGTAATTTTTCTTTAACGATAAATGTTCCCCGTTCCCCTTAGAGCCTGGAAATATGAGTAAGATAATAAATGTGTGTGTGTGTGTGTGTGTGTGTGTGTGTGTGTGTGTGTGTGTACGTGTGTGTGTGTGTGTGTGTGTGTTCAGTATACGTATTATAACAGTTGATAATTTGAGAAATCCCACTCCTGACACCATTATAACAAAAGGACAACGAAGTCGAGTTACTTTTTCTGTAACTTCATTTTTGTTCTAAAACTGAAGCGCAAAACACAGTTCTTTAACCGACCGCCGTTAACACAGTATACAGTTGTACCTACGTTATCTTACAACTCCCAACCGTACCGTCTTACTCTCCCTGCGTAGCAAACGGCTTTGACTATATAATCACTCAACACTCACTAAAACTGCTTCACTTCAAGACTAAGTAGGAAGTGACGTATCAATATCCAAAACTCTCTCTGTCGATACATGACTGTTCAAACACGCGCGCGTGCGCGCGCGCGCACACACACACACACACACACACAACTGCCCTCTCTCGCCATCCTGCAAGCTTTTATAGGTGAGAATGACGCAGCACGGATCTTTCAAGAAATTCGCCTTTTTCTATAACCGTATCAGAGTATGATATCCTGAGGTTAAATAATCCTTGACGACTAAACCCCAAAACAGAAGTCAAGCAAGGAAAGGGCCGTTCTATGATACCCTTCATTGTTAGATACTTTAAAATATTGTTATAAATGGCCCATATAGCTTTTACCTGGTCGTTTAGAATAAATGTTTAATAAAGAAAGAAAATTGTTTCATACGCTACCTTTGGTTTTTCACACAATCCTTTTTGAGCTCCTTAAAACCAAACAACCATCAGTGGAATACAATGTCTTCAGCTGTTTGTTTATAACATTATCAAGAGTTTAGACGTAGATATCAGGAAATTTAGATATAAAACGAGCTGAGGTAGAGGATACTTTATGACGATGATGATGATGGTGATGATGGTGGTGATGATGATGATGGTGATGATGATGATGGTGATGATGGTGATGATGATGGTGATGATGATGATGTTGATGATGATGGTGGTGATGATGTTGATGATGATGGTGATGATGATGTTGATGATGATGGTGATGATGGTGATGATGATGATGATGGTGATGTTGTTGATGATGGTGATGATGGTGATGATGATGGTGATGATTATGATGATGTTGATGATGTTGATGATGATGGTGATGATGGTGATGATGATGGTGGTGATGGTGATGATGATGTTGATGATGATGTTGATGATGGTGATAATGTTGATGATGATGATGGTGATGATGATGGTGATGATGATGGTGATGATGATGGTGATGATGATGTTGATGATGATGGTGATGATGATGTTGATGATGATGTTGATGATGGTGATGATGGTGATGATGATGATGGTGATGATGATGGTGATGATGATGTTGATGATGATGATGGTGATGATGATGATGGTGGTGATGATGTTGATGATGGTGATGATGATGTTGATGATGATGGTGATGATGTTGATGATGATGGTGATGATGATGGTGATGATGTTGTTGTTGATGATGGTGATGATGATGGTGATGATTATGATGATGTTGATGATGTTGATGATGATGGTGATGATGATGGTGGTGATGATGGTGATGATGATGGTGATGATGTTGATGATGATGTTGATGATGATGGTGATAATGTTGATGATGATGGTGATGGTGATGATGATGGTGATGATGGTGATGATGATGTTGATGATGATGTTGATGATGTTGATGATGATGGTGATGATGGTGATGATGATGGTGGTGATGATGGTGATGATGGTGATGATGATGTTGATGATGATGTTGATGATGGTGATAATGTTGATGATGATGATGGTGATGATGATGGTGATGATGATGTTGATGATGATGGTGATGATGATGTTGATGATGATGTTGATGATGGTGATGATGATGGTGATGTTGATGATGATGTTGATGATGATGGTGATGATGGTGATGATGGTGATGATGGTGATGATAATGTTGATGATGATGATGTTGATGATGATGTTGATGATGCTGATGATGGTGATGATGATGGTGATGATGCTGATGATGATAATGATGCTGATGATGCTGATGGTGATGATGATGATGTTGATGATGTTGATGATGATGATGGTGATGATGTTGATGATGTTGATGATGATGGTGATGATGATGTTGATGATGGTGATGACGATGATGGTGATGATGGTGATGATGATGATGATGGTGATGATGATGTTGATGATGTTGATGATGGTGATGATGGTGATGATGGTGATGATGATGGTGATGATGGTGATGATGATGATGATGTTGATGATGATGTAGATGATGATGCTGATGATGGTGATGATGATGATGGTGATGATGCTGATGATGATAATGATGCTGATGATGCTGATGGTGATGATGATGATGATGTTGATGATGATGATATTCGTGGAAATGTTTTGCCAACAAATTGATAAGGAGGAGAAGTGAGTTTTGGCAACAACTCGGTACAGACTCGCGTGATGCTATATCACGGAGGGCGAGGGGGTTGGTGGTGACAGCCGCGAGGGCAACATTCCCCCAAAACTACCCTCTAACACGCACACAGTTAAGGACCAACTGAGCCAAAAATATTTTTTATGCCATCCAATTTTTTGAAGGAGCTTCAGTAAGTAAATGTGATGCCTGTTTAAGAGCAATATACGGGACTATTACAGTCGCCTCACATAACTTTCTCTACTCACTACCTCTTGTTGATAGAGATAAACATTTGTAGAAAGTATCTTATTACTCATTTTCATGTACGTAAAAAGGGATTTGGGAATACTGTAAACTTAAGTGACAGTCAAATGTTTCATGAACTAGTCGCTATACGAGGACTTGGTTATTTCATAACAAATGAAGCGTATATGTTGAATTTTCTAGGAACAGTATTTTTAAAATTATTTCTCTTACATTGACTACAGAGCTTTCACTACTTCAAAGGCTTTTCTAGACAGAATAGGCATAGTTCCAATTTAACGTCTTCCTTTCGTAGCAATGTACCAATGTACCATTTATTTTATTACATGAGTTGAAATTTGGATCGTGGTGACTGAGTGAAATCACAAAAAAGTCTCATTAGATAGAAAGTAGTGAAACTTAATTCCTGTAATTCTACAAATGTTTCGAAACGGTAGAATTAGGTATGTTGAAAACTTCAATGCCGTAGTTTGAACCACGGATCTTCTAGACCCCATGGCCTTATGATTGTACCCTTTCCTAACTTCTCCTATAAATGACTATTGTGAACAAAAACAGTTCCTATATTTAAGGCTTAATTCCAGGAAGGGAACTAAGTAAAAATACAGATATATAATTTTAATTTACTAAGTTTTACTAATTGAAACATAATTCGCAATTATCAATACCACATAAGAACTTAAATTATGTACCTATTCCGAAACAATATTGAATTTAAAGATTTTTTACCTTCTCTACTGGTAAGTAGGGGAAGTATTGCATTCCACTCAAAAATTCGATGTTGGGATTTCACCGGAAATGTTTGGCGACCCCCTGAATCCAAAAAAGGACTTTTAGAAAAAGGTCTGTGTGTGTATGTGTCTGTCTGTCGACAGCATAAGTCAAAAACGAAAACTCGGTTAAAAACCAAAGTTGGTATTTAAGTTTAATGTGTTTCAAGGATGCGACACGAAGATTTTGAAGAAAATAGCCCCGACATAAACTACCCTTTACATGGAAAATTTTTCGAAAATTTTCAGTTTCTTAAAAATTGCTTCAACGATCTTGATACCATATGTTCAAGAGCTTTGTATGACAAATGAAATATATATTTTGAATTTTCTGACTATAGCCCATGTAGTCCTGTTTACTCTGGATGACTTTTGAATAATTCTTATACCGTCGGATCCCAAGGTCGCGGGTTCAAACCCGGCCCAGGCCGATGGTTTTTAAGTGTGCTTAAAAACGACAGCTCCATGTCAGTAGATTTACTGGCATGTAAAAGAACTCCTGCGGGACAAAATTCCGGCACACCGGCGACGCTGATGTGATCCTGGCAATTGACAGCGTCGTTAAACAAGAAAATAAAAGTTAGACAAAATCTTGCAGCACACAAAATGTAGATCTCGCTGAAAAACATAACTTAAGTCTGAATACATTTTTTGTAGAGTGAGCCATTTCGCAGATATTCCTTGTTATTTGTGTCAGTTTCGGAAATTTTAGAACTTTCGTGAAATGGAACATCGTTGTTCATTTTTTTATATGTTAAGCGTGCAAAGAGAACTGAATCTCAAAGCTTTGAAAGATTGGACTATCGCACAAAGTCTACTGTATTATAACATTCCCCTTGTACCTACAAGGAAATAAGCAATACGATTATTTGTACAAATGTTTATCTCAACTAACACGAAGAAGATATAGGAATAAGAGTTTGTAAGAATGGTTAGTACAAGAGTAGAGAAAGTCATATGAGTGTAACACCAGATTTTTTTATGTGCTGACCATACAGAGAGAATGCAATTTCAAAAAAAAATCACATAGTGACCATGTTTTTTTCCCTCCAAGCCAGCTTCAATGCTTTTAAAGGAGAAAAAATATTACAAAATGAAAATAACAGAACGCTGGAAACAGTTTGTAAAAATGTAACCTTAGCACACATAATTATATACTAATTACGTTACATGCGTAGTTATCAAAAGTGAAACTAAAGTGTGTTACTTGTATAATTATGTAAATATAAATAATCTTATCGCGGCACTATAATTATCCAGGGCTATTGTTGCCACGGAGATAAGTGAGCTAGTCGGTCGGTCTATTGTGTCTAAACACGTGATTTCAAAACCAGTGTTTTAAAACAACTTCCTAAACCACACATTTTCAGAGTCAGAAATGTAATTTATAAAACACTTTTCCATTAGTACGATTACTTATTAAAAACTCTTCTATCTCCACTTATATCTCTTCAAAACATATCTGCCGTTTAATTCAGACAATTTTTTGCGAAAATGTTTTCGAGATATTCATTGTTATTGATTTGATTTTTCAAATAATTATGCTGTTCTCAAATACGAAGTCGTTCGTTTCTTTCATATTAACTTACTCACTCACTCACTCACTCACTCACTCACTCACTCACTCACTCACTAACTCACTGACTGACTGACTCACTCACTCACTCACTCGTTTATTTATTTATTTATTTATTTATTTATTTATTTATTTATTTATTTATTTATTTATTTATTTATTTATTTATTTATTTATTTATTTATTTATTTATTTATTTATTTATTTATTTATTTGTTTGTTTATTCATTCATTCATTCAGTTATTTATTTATTTATTTATTTATTTATTTATTTATCTATCTATTTTTTATTGTTTTAACACATAAAACTTTCTTTGTGATTATCAAATTTTAGCTATTATATTTTATATTCGTTATGTTTTGTTAACCATTTTGTTACTTTTGTATTAGTATTCTTTGTCTTTTTGGCAGCCTATAACTGTGACAGGAAGATGTTAAAATTAAAAATCTGATGTGTTACACTCACATGACTTTCTCTACTCTTGTACTAACCATTCTTACCAACTCTTATTCCTATATCTTCTTCGTGTTAGTTGAGATAAACATTTGTACAAATTATCTGATTGCTTATTTCCTTGTAGGTACAAGGGGAATATTAGAATACAGTAGGCTTTGAGCAATAGTCAAATATTTTAAAGCTTTGAGATCCCGTTCTCTTTGTACACTTAACAGATAAAAAATGAACAACGATGTTCCATTTCACGAAAGTTTTAAGTTTTCCGAAACTGACACAAATAACAAGGAATATCTCCGAAATGGTTTACTCTACAAAAAAATTATTTAGACATATTATTGTGTGTTTTAGCGAGACCTACATTTTTTGTATAGTAAGAGTAAGACTTTGTCTATCTCTTACGATTTACGAGTTATTCAAAAGTCATCCAGAGTAAATACGACTACATAGACTATAGCCCGAAAATTCAAAATATACATTTCATTTTTCATACAAATATCTTAAACATATTACATTTTAATCAAACTCGTTAGAGCCATTCTGAAGAAAGTCAGTATTTTCGAAAAATTTTCCATGTAAAGGGTAGTTTAGGGTGGGGCTATTTTCTTCAATATCTTCGTGTCACATTCTTGAAAGACATTAAACTTAAATACCAACTTTGGTTTTTAACCTGCTTTTCGTTTTTGAATTATGCTGTCCACAGACTCACACACACACACACACACACACACACACACACACACACACACACACACGAACCATTTTCTAAAAATGCTTTTTTTTTAAATTCAGGGGGGGGCTCAAAACATATATTTCCGGTGAAATCTCGACATCGAATTTTTTGGGTGAGAGAAAGTAAATTGTATTTTAACGAGATGGACATTTTATTTAGTAATATTTTGAATACCTCTTAAAATTTATCAGTTATACAAAAGTTATTCAGAATGAAAAGAACTTCAGAGAATTTTCATTTCTCAGGAAAATATCTCAATGATATTTTAATCAAAGCGGTTAGGGCTATTATTGAGAGAGGGCGAAATAACGAAAACAGTTGTGCCAAAGTTTGGGTTGGGAGAACTTTCATGGAGACCTTCGTGCAGTACTGGTTGGACATGCTCAACTTAAATAGCAAATTTATTAATTTTTACCATCTCTGCTGGTAAGTAGGGGAAGTATTGTATTCCAGCCAAAAATTCCATGTCGAGATTTCACCGGAAATATGTTTTGGGGCACCCTGAATTAAAAAAAAAAACATTTTTAGAGAAAGGTCCGTGTATGTGTGTCTGTGTGTGTATGTGTGTGTGTGTGTGTGTGTGTGTGTCTGTCTGTGTGTATGTGTGTGTGTCTGCCTGTGTGTGTATGTGTGTGTGTGTGTGTATGTGTGTGTGTGTCTGTCTGTGTGTGTATGTGTGTGTGTTTGTGTGCGTGTGTGTTTCTGTGGACAACATAACTCAAAAACGAAAAGTCGGTTAAAAACCAAAGTTGTTATTTAAGTTGTATGTCTTTATGAAGGCGACATGAAGATTTTGAAGAAAATAGCCCCACCCTAAACTACCCTTTACATGGAAAATTTTTCGAACATTTTGATTTTCTTGAAAATGGCTCTAACGATTTTGATTAAAATGCCATATGTTTGAGATATTTTAATGACGAATGAAATGTATTTCTTGAATTTTCTGGCTATAGCCCCTGTAGTCGTATTAATTCTGGACGACTTTTGCATAACTGGTAAACCGTTAGAGATAGAGCAAATCATACTATACAAAAAATGCAGATCTTGCTAAAGTAAATAGTTTATGTCTCAATAATTGTCTTGTAGGGTGAACCATTCCGGAGATATTCCTTGTTATGTGTGTCAGTTTCGGAAAACTTAAAACTTTCGTGAAATGGAACATCGTTGTTCATTTTTTATATAATGTAAATGTGCAAATAGAACGTGATCTCAAAGCTTTAAAACATTTGACTATCGCACAAAGGCTACTGTATTCTAATATTATTCATGTAGCTACAAGGAAATGCGCAATAAGATAATTTGTATAAATGTTTATCTCAACTAACATGAAGAAGATATAGGAATAAGAGTTTGTAAGAATGGTTAATACAAGAGTAGAGAAAGTCATGTGAGTGTAATACATCACATTTTTGAGTTACGGCGTTTGCAGACAGACACATATAGACATATAAGGCTCTTTTCTAAATTGGTTTTTAATTTTGGAATCAGGGAGCTTCAAAACGTGTATTTTTCGGTACAAATGGTAAACAAATTAAAAAAGATACACTTCTAGTTTGAGAAATGTAGAAGCATTTTTTTTGGAAAATAAAAATTTAAAGGTTTGTAGACAAAGGGAAAGTTTCTTCAAAATTTGTGTTCCTAGGGAGGTCAAAGTTTGTAGGTGTTTATAGTGAAATAGGTTATAAGAAATTAAAACACATAACAACCATAAACTTTACAAATCACTTATAACAAGTGTGGCTTTAAAATACATTAAAAAGGTCAGCAAGATTTGTGCCTGGGATATATTTGTCAGATCAGATGAGGATAAGGAAGGATGAAGTTCCATAGTCTGTAAATACAGAGGATACAAATGTTGGTGGTAGTGAAGGGTGGAGGGTCAGTCACCTTAACCTGGGGTCAGCTACCATCTGCCTCCTGATGACCCGGGCCAGATGTTCACAATCTGTACCGGTAAACCCTCATGTCCTCGGTCGTTGTTCACGGTACATCACTAAACACTTTATAACTAGTAATTACACAAAAATAGCATTTCATATAAATTGTAAGATCTACATTTTTACTTTAAAAGATTAGTCAACTCTGAGTTCAAAAAAATTATTGCAAAATGTTGCTATGAAAAATCAAAAAATAAAAGTGCAACCTTCAGGTTGATTACAGGACATGATTGTCTGGCAAAACATTTAAACAGAATTGGGATATATTCTTCACCACTCTGTCCTTTATGTGATCTGCAAGAGGAAATGGACCAAGACCACCTTCAAATATGCCCGGCCACCTCTAGCACGCTTCCCATCCATCAGAGAAACCAAGAGGATTAATGACTTCATTGTCAGAAATCCAGCATTAGCTAACAACATTTTTACTTTCTCTACTGAGAAGTAGGGGAAGTATTGTATTCCACCCAAAAATTCGATGACGAGCTTTCACCGGAAATATATATTTTGGGACCCGTTGAATCCAAAAAAGGTATTTTTAGAAAAAGGTCCGTGTATGTGGACAGCATAACTCAAAAACGAAAACTCGGTAAAAACCAAAGTTGGTATATAAGTTTGATGTTTTTCGAGGATGCATCATGAAGATTTTGAAGAAAATAGCCCTACACTATACTACCCTTTACATGGAAAATTTTTCGAACATTTTGATTTTCTTGAAAATGGCTCTAACGAATTTGATTAAAATATGTTTGAGATATTTTAATGTCGAATGAAATGTATTTCTTGAATTTTCTGGCTATAACCCCTGTAGTCGTATTAATTCTGGACGACTTTTGCATAACTGGTAAACTGTTAGAGATAGACCAAATCATACTATACAAAAAAATGTAGATCTTGCTAAAATACACAATTTATGTCTCAATAATTTTCTAGAAGGGTAAACTATTTCCATTTTCCGTATGTGTGTCAGTCGGTGGACAGCATAACTCAAAAACGAAAAGTCGGTTAAAAACCAAAGTTGGTGTTTAAGTTTGTCTTTCAAGGATGTGACACGAAGATTTTGAAGAAAACAGCCCCACCCTAAGCTACCCTTTTCATGCAAAATTTTTCAAAAATTTTTATTCTCTTGAAAATGGCTCTATTGATTTTGATTAAAATGTCATATGTTTGAAATATTTTTGTGAAAAATGAAACTATATGTTGAATTTTCTGGCTATAGCCCCTGTAGTCGTGTTTACTCTGGACGACTTTTGCATAACTGGTAAACCGTTAGCGATAGACCAAATCATACTATCCAAAAAAATGTAGATCTTGCGAAAATACACAATTTATGTCACCATAAATTTTCTTGTAGGGTGAACCATTTCGGAGATATTCCTTGTTATGTGTGTGAGTTTCGGAAAACTTAAAACTTTCGTGAAGTTGAACATTGTTGTTCATTTTTTATATGTTAAGTGTGCAAAGAGAACGGAATCTCAAAGCTATAAAACATTTGACTATCGCACAAAGCCTACTGCATTCTAATATTCCCCTTGTACCTACAAGGAAATAACCAATAAGATAATTTGTACAAATGTTTATCTCAACTAACACGAAGAAGATATAGGAATAAGAGTGTGTAAGAATGGTTAGTACAAGAGTAGAGAAAGTCATGTGAGAGCGAGAGATTAGATTTCTTATGTCTTGACCATACAAAGAGAATGGAATTTCAAAGCCGTCATATAGTGACCCGCTCTTAAAACATTGACTATTACTTAGAACCTACTGTATACCCTATATTCATCTTTAAAACGTATATGAAAACTACTAAGAATATAATTTGTAATTAGGAAATTTAAATACAGAGCAAGTTGCTGAATTATGTGTTTACCCAACGGTAGGAATATCTTATGTCCTATGCCGCATGAAGACGGGCGGGAACGTGAGAACGCTCACTGTTCGTCACTTTTTTCCCGATGTCCGCCCCCCTCTCTACGTTTTTAAATGCTTAATGCACTAATGAAGGCCCGTAATGGGATACGCCTTGTCTGTCCGTGCGTATGCAAATAAGAGCAAGGGGATGGTCCGAAAAGAAAATGGTGAACAAGGGACCTGAAGAAAAGAATGAAGGGGAAAAAAGAATATGCAAAAAAGCAGTAAAGCTAACAATGAGTTAAGTGCGCGCACATATTGAATTTAAGTGCGAGTGAGAGGAAAGACAGCCGACCGACCGACCGTTTTCTTCTTCTTTGTTCTAATGGAGGAGGCTGGAGCTGAGCTGGACCAGACTGGTCCACCTACCTGGCTTCCTCCAGAGCCCTGCATTACTTAACTTCTGTCATAGATTCCCTAGGACACATACATAAACCTTCCTGTTTGAGAACAGTTCAGACAAAAAACAAGAAATAGCCCGCATATTGCTCACTACACACAAAAAAAGGAATTAACCTAAATTTTATGATTTGAATAAGATCTACCTTTTTTTTTGCAGTAATATTTTGTATATCTACAGTTATACAAAGGTTATTCAGAATGAAGAGAACTTCAGAGAATATTTCCAGAACCTTCAACATATGCTTTTCATTTCTTATCAAATATCGTAAGCATTATTCAGAGACAAGACTGACATGACTTAAGTCCAAGACTTTCAGCAATGAGCACGTAATATATACAAACATCTTGCTTGTGTTTTTATGTTTTCAAAGGGGCTATTGTGGTATTGATTAAAATGCCATTCCTGTGGTTATCGATAAGACACACAATTTATCTCCAATACATTTCTGTAGCATTAAACATTTCCAACGTATTTGTTGTAACCTTATTAGATTATGTCAATGATACACACACACATGTATAGCAACGTCAAGACATAAAATAAACCAACTAAAATCAACAAACTAAAATTCCTGGAGCTGATTGTGAGGATTATAAACTAAAACACTTTGTCTTTCTCTTCCCATAAGAGAGTTTCTCAAGCAAACTATTAACTAATTTTGGAGATATAGATTTTCATTTCTGTTTTGCGTGAACTTACACCATATTATGATGCGAAGTTCTGGTAGAATAAATGTGAATGGAATTACAGAATATAAGTTCTTCACATGAACAAGACAATTCACAGTGCGATAGTTAATGTAACATTAAAAACCTAGCTTTGTCTCACAACAACATGACTATAGAGTACCTTCAATAAATACCTTTTGTTAGCAACATTATCTCTGTGCTGCCTCCAGCCCACATTTCTGTCACAAATGTTAAATCTCAAGTGAGAGTGAGTCAGACTGTCGAATTATATTTATATGGACTATTTCATATATAACTGCTTGCCCTGTATAATAGTGACCTAGTCTAGCTCCTTCTATTATCACAAGTAATATGATAATACGTGTGATCTAACTGTTAAATTCTCAAGTAGAGTGAGAGTGAGTCAGACTGTCGAATTATATTTATATGGACTATTTCATATATAGCTGCTTGTCCTGTATAATAGTGACCTAGTCTAGCTCCTTCTATTATCACAAGTAATATGATAATACGTGTGAACTAACTGATAAATTCTCAAGTAGAGTGAGAGTGAGTCAGACTGTCGAATTATATTTATATGGACTATTTCATTAATAGCTGCATGTCCTGTATAATAGTGACCTAGCCTAGCTTCTTCTATTATCACAAGTAATATGATAATACGTGTGATCTAACTGATAAATTCTCAAGAAGAGTGAGAGTGAGTCAGACTGTCGAATTATATTTATATGGACTATTTCATATACAGCTGCTTGTCCTGTATAATAGTGACCTAGTCTAGCTCCTTCTATTATCACAAGTAATATTACAATACGTGTGATCTAACTGATAAATTCTCAAGTAGAGTGAGAGTGAGTAAGACTGTCGAATTATATTTATATAGACTATTTCATATATAGCTGCTTGTCCTGTATAATAGTGACCTAGTCTAGCTCCTTCTATTATCACAAGTAATATGATAATACGTGTGAACTAACTGATAAATTCTCAAGAAGAGTGAGAGTGAGTCAGACTGTCGAATTATATTTATATGGACTATTTCATATACAGCTGCTTGTCCTGTATAATAGTGACCTAGTCTAGCTCCTTCTATTATCACAAGTAATATTACAATACGTGTGATCTAACTGATAAATTCTCAAGTAGAGTGAGAGTGAGTAAGACTGTCGAATTATATTTATATAGACTATTTCATATATAGCTGCTTGTCCTGTATAATAGTGACCTAGTCTAGCTCCTTCTATTATCACAAGTAATATGATAATACGTGTGAACTAACTGATAAATTCTCAAGTAGAGTGAGAGTGAGTCAGACTGTCGAATTATATTTATATGGACTATTTCATTAATAGCTGCATGTCCTGTATAATAGTGACCTAGCCTAGCTTCTTCTATTATCACAAGTAATATGATAATACGTGTGATCTAACTGATAAATTCTCAAGAAGAGTGAGAGTGAGTCAGACTGTCGAATTATATTTATATGGACTATTTCATATATAGCTGCTTGTCCTGTATAATAGTGACCTAGTCTAGCTCCTTCTATTATCACAAGTAATATTACAATACGTGTGATCTAACTGATAAATTCTCAAGTAGAGTGAGAGTGAGTCAGACTGTCGAATTATATTTATATGGACTATTTCATATATAGCTGCTTGTCCTGTATAATAGTGACCTACCCTAGCTCCTTCTATTATCACAAGTAATATGATAATACGTGTGAACTAACTGATAAATTCTCAAGTAGAGTGAGAGTGAGTCAGACTGTCGAATTATATTTATATGGACTATTTCATATATAGCTGCTTGTCCTGTATAATAGTGACCTAGTCTAGCTCCTTCTATTATCACAAGTAATATTACAATACGTGTGATCTAACTGATGAATTCTCCAGTAGAGTGAGAGTGAGTAAGACTGTCGAATTATATTTATATGGACTATTTCATATATAGCTGCTTGTCCTGTATAATATTGACCTAGTCTAGCTCCTTCTATTATCACAAGTAATATGATAATACGTGTGATCTAACTGATAAATTCTCAAGTAGAGTGAGAGTGAGTCAGACTGTCGAATTATATTTATATGGACTATTTCATTAATAGCTGCATGTCCTGTATAATAGTGACCTAGCCTAGCTTCTTCTATTATCACAAGTAATATGATAATACGTGTGATCTAACTGATAAATTCTCCAGTAGAGTGAGAGTGAGTCAGACTGTCAAATTATATTTATATGGACTATTTCATATATAGCTGCTTGTCCTGTATAATAGTGACCTAGTCTAGCTCCTTCTATTATCAGAAGTAATATTACAATACGTGTGATCTAACTGATAAATTCTCAAGTAGAGTGAGAGTGAGTAAGACTGTCGAATTATATTTATATGGACTATTTTATATATAGCTGCTTGTCCTGTATAATAGTGACCTAGCCTAGCTCCTTCTATTATCACAAGTAATATGATAATACGTGTGATCTAACTGATAAATTCTCAAGTGGAGTGAGAGTGAGTCAGACTGTCGAATTATATTTATATGGACTATTTCATATATAGCTGCTTCTCCTGTATAATAGTGACCTAGCCTAGCTCCTTCTATTGTCACAAGTAATATGATAATACGTGTGATCTAACTGATAAATTCTCAAGTAGAGTGAGAGTGAGTCAGACTGTCGAATTATATTTATATGGACTATTTCATAAATATATCAATTAAAATAGTATATCTGATCAGAAAATGCTCAATTATATAAAAATAACATAAAATATTCATTTGGATTAGCGAAGTTCAGTACTGCCAATTGAGGAAAAAGAAATAAACTAATCACATGTATTTCGATTTTGTGTTGTTGTTGTGGTAACAGACAATCAGTTCATAATGTAATTTCATTTTTATCATTAACAAATAACCTTTTTTCCGAAAAAATACATTAATTATTAAAAGAGGTATTGTTAAAGACAATGTTGTCAAATTGAAATGGAATGATATTTTGATTGTAATGTGTAATAAATTGCTTTTCAGTGTTCTATGGGATACAGTTGGCGACATTGATTAAACAAACGAATGACCAAGCTTCTATAGACAAGATAGTACCCCAAAATCTTATTGCTGTTAAATCTGTAATTAGACCGTTTGAGTCATAAATAGAGGTCGACTTTTGCGATGTGCTTTGTTGAAAGTTATAGGCTTCATGATTGCTCGATTTATTTTGCACCTAAAAATTCGATAGCGAGATGTCACTGGGAATACACGTTTTGAGGTACTGTGAATCAAAAAAACTTTTAGAAAATGTTCCGCGTGTGCATGTATCTATGAACAGCATAAATCAAAAACTTGCTCTTTGTGTTGAGCATTTTACAAGAATATAACATTAAGATTTTCAAGAAAATTCCCCCACTGTGCACTTCCCTTTACATAAAAGTTATTTAAAAATGTTTATTTTCTCAAAAACGATTCTAACAATTTTGATGAAAATTATATACCTTTACGATATTTATATAAGAAATGAAATTTATATATTGAATTTTGTGTGAATATTCCCTGAAGTTTTCTTCATTCTGAATCAATTTTGTACAGCTGATAAACTGTAAGAGATAGCATACAAAAACTGTAGGTGTCGATAAAACTCATCATGACAAATTATCTGTGTATCTATTTATAATTTTATATTCATCAATTAAGTATTATTTCCCCGTTGATATTTTCATGTTACAATTTTGTACAACATTGAACAAGATTGAAGCGTGGCCCAATAAAAACCAACACGTGCAAAACATGCAATCGACATAAATGAGATTCTTGAGAATGTACATAACTGGATAGAAAGGATTCACGAAGAATTTAAAGTAGAGCAATTAAATAATACCATTAAGACAAATAAAGAAAATTGGAAGTTAGACTTGGAAGATATAAATTATAAGACGATGGCATGAGCAATTTGGAGCCGGATCGGGTTGAATACTCAAACCGTGAAGAAGAACATATTTATCAACATGAAAAATGTTATATTTCTATCCAAAACGTTAGGAAGACGATTGAACTTAAAATGTATATTATAGTTTTGATTTCATTTATACCTAATATATTCTCGCACCAACTTCTCACTTTTGTGGAAGCATCTTCTTATTACTTTCCCTACTAGTATTGTATCCCACCCAAATAATTTGATGTCGAAATTTCACCGGAAATATATGTTTTGAGGACCCCTGAATCCAAAAATAGCATTTTTAGAAAAAGGCCCGAGTGCGTCTGTGTCTGTGTGACTGTGGACAACATAACTCAAAAACGAAAATTCGGTTAAAAACCAAAGTTGGTATTTAAGTTTAATGTCTTTCAAGGATGCGACACGAAAATTTTGAACAAAATAGCCCCCCCTAAACTACACTTTACTTGGAAAATTGTTCAAAAATTTTGATTTTCTCTAAAATGGCTCTAACGATTTTGATTAAAATGGCATATCTTTAAGATATTCTTATGACAAATGAAAACCAGAATATCATGGTAAATAGATCCAAAGGTTTTTCTTAAACCTGAAAAGCATGCAACAACTTGGTTATTTTCTTCCAAAGCATTTAGACTACGTAAATGCTACAACTGTATCAATATTTCTGTCACTAGCCCTAATTTCATACTGATTTCTATCCGAAACAGAATTATCTCCAAGTATTTGATTATTTGCTTATTTAATAATATTTCAAAAGCTTTGGACGCTATGAGTGTTATGTTAACAGACTACCACTTAAAATTTGATTTGCTGTCCTTTATGTCGCAAGAGTTTGTGTCTTCTTAGGTTTACCCATTAAAACCAATTAATACAAAAGAATTTCAAAATGAAAAGAGCTTTACAGACTATTCCTACAACATTTAAGATATACGTTTCATTTGTCGTGAAAATATCATAATTTTAAAGAAAATCCAAATATTAGAAAGCTTTTGCATGAAAAGAGTAGTTTTTGGTGGAGGAATTTTCTTGAAAATCTTGGTGTTGTAGGCCCGGAAGATGCCGAAGTTAAATAAATTTGCTTTTTAACCGACTTTACGATTTTTCTTCCTGCAGTACAGAAGCACACAAACAAGTGTATGGTCGGAATGTAATATGATGTAGTGATGAGTGGTACTCGTAGCCACATTCCCACACTGCTTCTTCTTCTACTCACTCACTCACACAAACAGATGGCTGTTGAGAACCAACTTCCTGAGGTCACAAAAAATTACCATAAAGGTGAGTGACCTTGTTGTAATCAATCCAACACATCTGGCCCTACCTCCTTCCTGCAAAACGTTACAGTTGTTCACACACAGTCACACATCTCTCACTCAACTCCCAAATGACAAGTCAAATTAGCACCAAATTTCACAGACAATCTCAGAAACTTTACCCTCTTTAAAAGAAATCTGATACGTTATCCACGGACATCTTAAGTGTTTATTAGCACGACATTGATATGAGTCAAACACAAAACATTTTACATCAACAGTTAGACGTGAGAAAACTTTGTTGTCCATGTATTCCACATAAACTGACTACTCAAACAACAACGTATTGATTGGTGCAGAAAAACTCTGGAAAAATTCCAAGACAGCACTTCAAATTTGGTTTGGAATATCGTTACTGTTGATGAATCTTGTATTTATTGTTATGACCCAAAGTCAATAGTCTGGATGAGTCTTTCAAACAGAACCTAAGTTTACAAAAGTCCGACGAGTTCACATAGTTGGTAACAAGATGGTTGGGCATATTGCTACTAGCATTAGCAGATAGACAGACAAATGTACTGTTACTGATCACTGGTAACAAGATGGTTGGTCATATTGCTACTAGCACTAGCAGATAGACAGACAGACAGACGTACTGTTACTGATTACTGGTAACAAGATAGTTGGTCATATTTCTACTAGCATTAGCAGATAAGACAGACGTACTGTTTGTTACTGATGACTGGTAACAAGATGGTTGGTCATATTTCTGCTAGCATTAGCAGATAGACAGACAGACAGACAGACTGTTACTGATGACTGGTAACAAGATGGTTGGTCATATTTCTGCTAGCATTAGCAGATAAGACAGACGCACTGTTACTGATGACTGGTAACAAGATGGTTGGTCATATTGCTACTAGCATTAGCAGATAGACAGACAGACGTAATGTTACTGATGACTGGTAACAAGATGGTTGGTCATACTGCTACTAGCATTAGCAGATAGACAGACAGACAGACGTACTGTTACTGATGACTGGTAACAAGATGGTTGGTCATACTGCTACTAGCATTAGCAGATAGACAGACAGAAGTACTGCTACTGATGACTGGTAACAAGATGGTTGGTCTAATTACTACTAGCATTAGCAGACAGACAGACAGACACACGTACTGTTACTGATGACTGGTAACAAGATAGTTGGTCTAATTACTACTAGCATTAGCAGACAGACAGACACACGTACTGTTACTGATGACTGGTAACAAGATAGTTGGTCTAATTACTACTAGCATTAGCAGACAGACAGACAGACACACGTACTGTTACTGATGACTGGTAACAAGATAGTTGGTCTAATTACTACTAGCATTAGCAGACAGACAGACAGACACACGTACTGTTACTGATGACTGGTAACAAGATAGTTGGTCTAATTACTACTAGCATTAGCAGACACACACACGTACTGTTACTGATGACTGGTAACAAGATAGTTGGTCTAATTACTACTAGCATTAGCAGACAGACAGACACACACACGTACTGTTACTGATGACTGGTAACAAGATAGTTGGTCTAATTACTACTAGCATTAGCAGACAGACAGACACACGTACTGTTACTGATGACTGGTAACAAGATAGTTGGTCTAATTACTACTAGCATTAGCAGACAGACACACACACACACGTACTGTTACTGATGACTGGTAACAAGATAGTTGGTCTAATTACTACTAGCATTAGCAGACAGACACACACACACGTACTGTTACTGATGACTGGTAACAAGATAGTTGGTCTAATTACTACTAGCATTAGCAGACAGACAGACACACGTACTGTTACTGATGACTGGTAACAAGATAGTTGGTCTAATTACTACTAGCATTAGCAGACAGACACACACACACACGTACTGTTACTGATGACTGGTAACAAGATAGTTGGTCTAATTACTACTAGCATTAGCAGACAGACACACACACACGTACTGTTACTGATGACTGGTAACAAGATAGTTGGTCTAATTACTACTAGCATTAGCAGACAGACAGACAGACACACGTACTGTTACTGATGACTGGTAACAAGATAGTTGGTCTAATTACTACTAGCATTAGCAGACAGACAGACACACGTACTGTTACTGATGACTGGTAACAAGATAGTTGGTCTAATTACTACTAGCATTAGCAGACAGACAGACACACGTACTGTTACTGATGACTGGTAACAAGATAGTTGGTCTAATTACTACTAGCATTAGCAGACAGACAGACACACACACGTACTGTTACTGATGACTGGTAACAAGATAGTTGGTCTAATTACTACTAGCATTAGCAGACAGACAGACAGACACACACGTACTGTTACTGATGACTGGTAACAAGATAGTTGGTCTAATTACTACTAGCATTAGCAGACAGACACACACACACACGTACTGTTACTGATGACTGGTAACAAGATAGTTGGTCTAATTACTACTAGCATTAGCAGACAGACACACACACACGTACTGTTACTGATGACTGGTAACAAGATAGTTGGTCTAATTACTACTAGCATTAGCAGACAGACAGACACACGTACTGTTACTGATGACTGGTAACAAGATAGTTGGTCTAATTACTACTAGCATTAGCAGACAGACAGACACACACACGTACTGTTACTGATGACTGGTAACAAGATAGTTGGTCTAATTACTACTAGCATTAGCAGACAGACAGACACACGTACTGTTACTGATGACTGGTAACAAGATAGTTGGTCTAATTACTACTAGCATTAGCAGATAGACAGACACACGTACTGTTACTGATGACTGGTAACAAGATAGTTGGTCTAATTACTACTAGCATTAGCAGACAGACACACACACACACGTACTGTTACTGATGACTGGTAACAAGATAGTTGGTCTAATTACTACTAGCATTAGCAGACAGACACACACACACACGTACTGTTACTGATGACTGGTAACAAGATAGTTGGTCTAATTACTACTAGCATTAGCAGACAGACACACACACACACGTACTGTTACTGATGACTGGTAACAAGATAGTTGGTCTAATTACTACTAGCATTAGCAGACAGACACACACACACGTACTGTTACTGATGACTGGTAACAAGATAGTTGGTCTAATTACTACTAGCATTAGCAGACAGACAGACACACGTACTGTTACTGATGACTGGTAACAAGATAGTTGGTCTAATTACTACTAGCATTAGCAGACAGACAGACACACACACGTACTGTTACTGATGACTGGTAACAAGATAGTTGGTCTAATTACTACTAGCATTAGCAGACAGACAGACACACGTACTGTTACTGATGACTGGTAACAAGATAGTTGGTCTAATTACTACTAGCATTAGCAGATAGACAGACACACGTACTGTTACTGATGACTGGTAACAAGATAGTTGGTCTAATTACTACTAGCATTAGCAGACAGACAGACACACACACGTACTGTTACTGATGACTGGTAACAAGATAGTTGGTGTAATTACTACTAGCATTAGCAGACAGACAGACACACACACGTACTGTTACTGATGACTGGTAACAAGATAGTTGGTCTAATTACTACTAGCATTAGCAGACAGACAGACAGACAGACACACGTACTGTTACTGATGACTGGTAACAAGATAGTTGGTCTAATTACTACTAGCATTAGCAGACAGACAGACACACACACGTACTGTTACTGATGACTGGTAACAAGATAGTTGGTCTAATTACTACTAGCATTAGCAGACAGACAGACACACACACGTACTGTTACTGATGACTGGTAACAAGATAGTTGGTGTAATTACTACTAGCATTAGCAGACAGACAGACACACACACGTACTGTTACTGATGACTGGTAACAAGATAGTTGGTCTAATTACTACTAGCATTAGCAGACAGACAGACACACACACGTACTGTTACTGATGACTGGTAACAAGATAGTTGGTCTAATTACTACTAGCATTAGCAGACAGACAGACACACACACGTACTGTTACTGATGACTGGTAACAAGATAGTTGGTGTAATTACTACTAGCATTAGCAGACAGACAGACACACACACGTACTGTTACTGATGACTGGTAACAAGATAGTTGGTCTAATTACTACTAGCATTAGCAGACAGACAGACAGACACACGTACTGTTACTGATGACTGGTAACAAGATAGTTGGTCTAATTACTACTAGCATTAGCAGACAGACAGACACACACACGTACTGTTACTGATGACTGGTAACAAGATAGTTGGTGTAATTACTACTAGCATTAGCAGACAGACAGACACACACACGTACTGTTACTGATGACTGGTAACAAGATAGTTGGTCTAATTACTACTAGCATTAGCAGACAGACAGACAGACAGACACACGTACTGTTACTGATGACTGGTAACAAGATAGTTGGTCTAATTACTACTAGCATTAGCAGACAGACAGACACACACACGTACTGTTACTGATGACTGGTAACAAGATAGTTGGTCTAATTACTACTAGCATTAGCAGACAGACACACACACACACGTACTGTTACTGATGACTGGTAACAAGATAGTTGGTCTAATTACTACTAGCATTAGCAGACAGACACACACACACGTACTGTTACTGATGACTGGTAACAAGATAGTTGGTCTAATTACTACTAGCATTAGCAGACAGACAGACACACGTACTGTTACTGATGACTGGTAACAAGATAGTTGGTCTAATTACTACTAGCATTAGCAGACAGACAGACACACACACGTACTGTTACTGATGACTGGTAACAAGATAGTTGGTCTAATTACTACTAGCATTAGCAGACAGACAGACAGACACACGTACTGTTACTGATGACTGGTAACAAGATAGTTGGTCTAATTACTACTAGCATTAGCAGACAGACAGACAGACGTACTGTTACTGATGACTGGTAACAAGATAGTTGGTCTAATTACTACTAGCATTAGCAGACAGACAGACAGACACACGTACTGTTACTGATGACTGGTAACAAGATAGTTGGTCTAATTACTACTAGCATTAGCAGACAGACACACACACGTACTGTTACTGATGACTGGTAACAAGATAGTTGGTCTAATTACTACTAGCATTAGCAGACAGACAGACACACACACGTACTGTTACTGATGACTGGTAACAAGATAGTTGGTCTAATTACTACTAGCATTAGCAGACAGACAGACACACGTACTGTTACTGATGACTGGTAACAAGATAGTTGGTCTAATTACTACTAGCATTAGCAGACAGACAGACACACACACGTACTGTTACTGATGACTGGTAACAAGATAGTTGGTCTAATTACTACTAGCATTAGCAGACAGACACACACACGTACTGTTACTGATGACTGGTAACAAGATAGTTGGTCTAATTACTACTAGCATTAGCAGACAGACAGACACACACACACGTACTGTTACTGATGACTGGTAACAAGATAGTTGGTCTAATTACTACTAGCATTAGCAGACAGACAGACACACGTACTGTTACTGATGACTGGTAACAAGATAGTTGGTCTAATTACTACTAGCATTAGCAGACAGACAGACACACGTACTGTTACTGATGACTGGTAACAAGATAGTTGGTCTAATTACTACTAGCATTAGCAGACAGACAGACAGACACACGTACTGTTACTGATGACTGGTAACAAGATAGTTGGTCTAATTACTACTAGCATTAGCAGACAGACAGACAGACACACGTACTGTTACTGATGACTGGTAACAAGATAGTTGGTCTAATTACTACTAGCATTAGCAGACAGACAGACAGACACACGTACTGTTACTGATGACTGGTAACAAGATAGTTGGTCTAATTACTACTAGCATTAGCAGACAGACAGACAGACACACGTACTGTTACTGATGACTGGTAACAAGATAGTTGGTCTAATTACTACTAGCATTAGCAGACAGACAGACACACACACGTACTGTTACTGATGACTGGTAACAAGATAGTTGGTCTAATTACTACTAGCATTAGCAGACAGACAGACACACACACGTACTGTTACTGATGACTGGTAACAAGATAGTTGGTCTAATTACTACTAGCATTAGCAGACAGACACACACACGTACTGTTACTGATGACTGGTAACAAGATAGTTGGTCTAATTACTACTAGCATTAGCAGACAGATAGACACACGTACTGTTACTGATGACTGGTAACAAGATAGTTGGTCTAATTACTACTAGCATTAGCAGACAGACAGACAGACACACGTACTGTTACTGATGACTGGTAACAAGATAGTAGGTCTAATTACTACTAGCATTAGCAGACAGACAGACACACGTACTGTTACTGATGACTGGTAACAAGATAGTTGGTCTAATTACTACTAGCATTAGCAGACAGACAGACAGACACACACGTACTGTTACTGATGACTGGTAACAAGATAGTTGGTCTAATTACTACTAGCATTAGCAGACAGATAGACACACGTACTGTTACTGATGACTGGTAACAAGATAGTTGGTCTAATTACTACTAGCATTAGCAGACAGATAGACACACGTACTGTTACTGATGACTGGTAACAAGATAGTTGGTCTAATTACTACTAGCATTAGCAGACAGACAGACACACACACGTACTGTTACTGATGACTGGTAACAAGATAGTTGGTCTAATTACTACTAGCATTAGCAGACAGACAGACAGACACACGTACTGTTACTGATGACTGGTAACAAGATAGTTGGTCTAATTACTACTAGCATTAGCAGACAGACAGACACACACACGTACTGTTACTGATGACTGGTAACAAGATAGTTGGTCTAATTACTACTAGCATTAGCAGACAGACAGACACACACACGTACTGTTACTGATGACTGGTAACAAGATAGTTGGTCTAATTACTACTAGCATTAGCAGACAGACAGACAGACACACGTACTGTTACTGATGACTGGTAACAAGATAGTTGGTCTAATTACTACTAGCATTAGCAGACAGACAGACACACACACGTACTGTTACTGATGACTGGTAACAAGATAGTTGGTCTAATTACTACTAGCATTAGCAGACAGACAGACACACGTACTGTTACTGATGACTGGTAACAAGATAGTTGGTCTAATTACTACTAGCATTAGCAGACAGACAGACACACACACGTACTGTTACTGATGACTGGTAACAAGATAGTTGGTCTAATTACTACTAGCATTAGCAGACAGACAGACACACACACGTACTGTTACTGATGACTGGTAACAAGATAGTTGGTCTAATTACTACTAGCATTAGCAGACAGACAGACAGACACACGTACCGTTACTGATGACTGGTAACAAGATAGTTGGTCTAATTACTACTAGCATTAGCAGACAGACAGACACACACACGTACTGTTACTGATGACTGGTAACAAGATAGTTGGTCTAATTACTACTAGCATTAGCAGACAGACACACACACGTACTGTTACTGATGACTGGTAACAAGATAGTTGGTGTAATTACTACTAGCATTAGCAGACAGACAGACACACACACGTACTGTTACTGATGACTGGTAACAAGATAGTTGGTGTAATTACTACTAGCATTAGCAGACAGACAGACAGACACACGTACTGTTACTGATGACTGGTAACAAGATAGTTGGTCTAATTACTACTAGCATTAGCAGACAGACACACACACGTACTGTTACTGATGACTGGTAACAAGATAGTTGGTCTAATTACTACTAGCATTAGCAGACAGACAGACAGACACACGTACTGTTACTGATGACTGGTAACAAGATAGTTGGTCTAATTACTACTAGCATTAGCAGACAGACAGACACACACGTACTGTTACTGATGACTGGTAACAAGATAGTTGGTCTAATTACTACTAGCATTAGCAGACAGACAGACACACACGTACTGTTACTGATGACTGGTAACAAGATAG
Organism: Tenodera sinensis; assembly: GCA_030765045.1. Taxonomy (NCBI): domain Eukaryota; kingdom Metazoa; phylum Arthropoda; class Insecta; order Mantodea; family Mantidae; genus Tenodera; species Tenodera sinensis. The sequence goes on along the minus strand of CM060967.1, from coordinate 3,395,481 downwards.
TTGGTCTAATTACTACTAGCATTAGCAGACAGACAGACACACGTACTGTTACTGATGACTGGTAAGAAGATAGTTGGTCTAATTACTACCAGCATTAGCTGACAGACAGACAGACACACACACGTACTGTTACTGATGACTGGTAAGAAGATAGTTGGTCTAATTACTACTAGCATTAGCAGACAGACAGACACACACACGTACTGTTACTGATGACTGGTAAGAAGATAGTTGGTCTAATTACTACTAGCATTAGCAGACAGACAGACACACACACGTACTGTTACTGATGACTGGTAACAAGATAGTTGGTCTAATTACTACTAGCATTAGCAGACAGACAGATAGACATACGTACTGTTACTGATGACTGGTAACAAGATAGTTGGTCTAATTACTACTAGCATTAGCAGACAGACAGACACACGTACTGTTACTGATGACTGGTAACAAGATAGTTGGTCTAATTACTACTAGCATTAGCAGACAGACAGACATACGTACTGTTACTGATGACTGGTAACAAGATAGTTGGTCTAATTACTACTAGCATTAGCAGACAGACAGACACACGTACTGTTACTGATGACTGGTAACAAGATAGTTGGTCTAATTACTACTAGCATTAGCAGACAGACAGACACACGTACTGTTACTGATGACTGGTAACAAGATAGTTGGTCTAATTACTACTAGCATTAGCAGACAGACAGACAGACAGACAGACACACGTACTGTTACTGATGACTGGTAACAAGATAGTTGGTCTAATTACTACTAGCATTAGCAGACAGACAGACACACGTACTGTTACTGATGACTGGTAACAAGATAGTTGGTCTAATTACTACTAGCATTAGCAGACAGACAGACACACGTACTGTTACTGATGACTGGTAACAAGATAGTTGGTCTAATTACTACTAGCATTAGCAGACAGACACACACACACGTACTGTTACTGATGACTGGTAACAAGATAGTTGGTCTAATTACTACTAGCATTAGCAGACAGACAGACAGACACACGTACTGTTACTGATGACTGGTAACAAGATAGTTGGTCTAATTACTACTAGCATTAGCAGACAGACAGACACACGTACTGTTACTGATGACTGGTAACAAGATAGTTGGTCTAATTACTACTAGCATTAGCAGACAGACAGACAGACAGACACACGTACTGTTACTGATGACTGGTAACAAGATGGTTGGTCTAATTACTACTAGCATTAGCAGACAGACAGACACACACACGTACTGTTACTGATGACTGGTAACAAGATAGTTGGTCTAATTACTACTAGCATTAGCAGACAGACACACAGACAGACACACGTACTGTTACTGATGACTGGTAACAAGATAGTTGGTCTAATTACTACTAGCATTAGCAGACAGACAGACACACGTACTGTTACTGATGACTGGTAACAAGATAGTTGGTCTAATTACTACTAGCATTAGCAGACAGACAGACAGACAGACACACGTACTGTTACTGATGACTGGTAACAAGATAGTTGGTCTAATTACTACTAGCATTAGCAGACAGACAGACACACGTACTGTTACTGATGACTGGTAACAAGATAGTTGGTCTAATTACTACTAGCATTAGCAGACAGACAGACAGACAGACGTACTGTTACTGATGACTGGTAACAAGATAGTTGGTCTAATTACTACTAGCATTAGCAGACAGACACACACACACACGTACTGTTACTGATGACTGGTAACAAGATAGTTGGTCTAATTACTACTAGCATTAGCAGACAGACACACACACGTACTGTTACTGATGACTGGTAACAAGATAGTTGGTCTAATTACTACTAGCATTAGCAGACACACACACACACGTACTGTTACTGATGACTGGTAACAAGATAGTTGGTCTAATTACTACTAGCATTAGCAGACAGACAGACAGACACACGTACTGTTACTGATGACTGGTAACAAGATAGTTGGTCTAATTACTACTAGCATTAGCAGACAGACAGACACACACACACGTACTGTTACTGATGACTGGTAACAAGATAGTTGGTCTAATTACTACTAGCATTAGCAGACAGACAGACACACACACGTACTGTTACTGATGACTGGTAACAAGATAGTTGGTCTAATTACTACTAGCATTAGCAGACAGACACACACACACGTACTGTTACTGATGACTGGTAACAAGATAGTTGGTCTAATTACTACTAGCATTAGCAGACAGACACACACACGTACTGTTACTGATGACTGGTAACAAGATAGTTGGTCTAATTACTACTAGCATTAGCAGACAGACAGACACACGTACTGTTACTGATGACTGGTAACAAGATAGTTGGTCTAATTACTACTAGCATTAGCAGACAGACAGACAGACAGACGTACTGTTACTGATGACTGGTAACAAGATAGTTGGTCTAATTACTACTAGCATTAGCAGACAGACACACACACACACGTACTGTTACTGATGACTGGTAACAAGATAGTTGGTCTAATTACTACTAGCATTAGCAGACAGACAGACACACACACACGTACTGTTACTGATGACTGGTAACAAGATAGTTGGTCTAATTACTACTAGCATTAGCAGACAGACAGACACACACACGTACTGTTACTGATGACTGGTAACAAGATAGTTGGTCTAATTACTACTAGCATTAGTAGACAGACAGACACACACACGTACTGTTACTGATGACTGGTAACAAGATAGTTGGTCTAATTACTACTAGCATTAGCAGACAGACAGACAGACAGACGTACTGTTACTGATGACTGGTAACAAGATAGTTACTAGCATTAGCAGACAGACACACACACACACGTACTGTTACTGATGACTGGTAACAAGATAGTTGGTCTAATTACTACTAGCATTAGCAGACAGACAGACACAACACACACGTACTGTTACTGATGACTGGTAACAAGATAGTTGGTCTAATTACTACTAGCATTAGCAGACAGACACACACACACGTACTGTTACTGATGACTGGTAACAAGATAGTTGGTCTAATTACTACTAGCATTAGCAGACAGACAGACACGACACACGTACTGTTACTGATGACTGGTAACAAGATAGTTGGTCTAATTACTACTAGCATTAGCAGACAGACACACACACACACGTACTGTTACTGATGACTGGTAACAAGATAGTTGGTCTAATTACTACTAGCATTAGCAGACAGACAGACACACACACGTACTGTTACTGATGACTGGTAACAAGATAGTTGGTCTAATTACTACTAGCATTAGCAGACAGACACACACACACACGTACTGTTACTGATGACTGGTAACAAGATAGTTGGTCTAATTACTACTAGCATTAGCAGACAGACACACACACACGTACTGTTACTGATGACTGGTAACAAGATAGTTGGTCTAATTACTACTAGCATTAGCAGACAGACACACACACACGTACTGTTACTGATGACTGGTAACAAGATAGTTGGTCTAATTACTACTAGCATTAGCAGACAGACAGACACACACACGTACTGTTACTGATGACTGGTAACAAGATAGTTGGTCTAATTACTACTAGCATTAGCAGACAGACAGACACACGTACTGTTACTGATGACTGGTAACAAGATAGTTGGTCTAATTACTACTAGCATTAGCAGACAGACAGACAGACAGACGTACTGTTACTGATGACTGGTAACAAGATAGTTGGTCTAATTACTACTAGCATTAGCAGACAGGACACACGTACTGTTACTGATGACTGGTAACAAGATAGTTGGTCTAATTACTACTAGCATTAGGAGACAGACAGACACACACACGTACTGTTACTGATGACTGGTAACAAGATAGTTGGTCTAATTACTACTAGCATTAGCAGACAGACAGACACACACACGTACTGTTACTGATGACTGGTAACAAGATAGTTGGTCTAATTACTACTAGCATTAGTAGACAGACAGACACACACACGTACTGTTACTGATGACTGGTAACAAGATAGTTGGTCTAATTACTACTAGCATTAGCAGACAGACAGACACACACACGTACTGTTACTGATGACTGGTAACAAGATAGTTGGTCTAATTACTACTAGCATTAGCAGACAGACACACACACGTACTGTTACTGATGACTGGTAACAAGATAGTTGGTCTAATTACTACTAGCATTAGCAGACAGACAGACAGACACACGTACTGTTACTGATGACTGGTAACAAGATAGTTGGTCTAATTACTACTAGCATTAGCAGACAGACAGACACACACACACGTACTGTTACTGATGACTGGTAACAAGATAGTTGGTCTAATTACTACTAGCATTAGCAGACAGACACACACACACACGTACTGTTACTGATGACTGGTAACAAGATAGTTGGTCTAATTACTACTAGCATTAGCAGACAGACAGACACACACACACACGTACTGTTACTGATGACTGGTAACAAGATAGTTGGTCTAATTACTACTAGCATTAGCAGACAGACACACACACACACGTACTGTTACTGATGACTGGTAACAAGATAGTTGGTCTAATTACTACTAGCATTAGCAGACAGACAGACACACGTACTGTTACTGATGACTGGTAACAAGATAGTTGGTCTAATTACTACTAGCATTAGCAGACAGACAGACAGACACACGTACTGTTACTGATGACTGGTAACAAGATAGTTGGTCTAATTACTACTAGCATTAGCAGACAGACACACACACGTACTGTTACTGATGACTGGTAACAAGATAGTTGGTCTAATTACTACTAGCATTAGCAGACAGACACACACACACACGTACTGTTACTGATGACTGGTAACAAGATAGTTGGTCTAATTACTACTAGCATTAGCAGACAGACAGACACACACACGTACTGTTACTGATGACTGGTAACAAGATAGTTGGTCTAATTACTACTAGCATTAGCAGACAGACAGACACACACACGTACTGTTACTGATGACTGGTAACAAGATAGTTGGTCTAATTACTACTAGCATTAGCAGACAGACAGACACACGTACTGTTACTGATGACTGGTAACAAGATAGTTGGTCTAATTACTACTAGCATTAGCAGACGACAGACAGACAGACACACGTACTGTTACTGATGACTGGTAACAAGATAGTTGGTCTAATTACTACTAGCATTAGCAGACAGACACACACACGTACTGTTACTGATGACTGGTAACAAGATAGTTGGTCTAATTACTACTAGCATTAGCAGACACACAGACAGACACACGTACTGTTACTGATGACTGGTAACAAGATAGTTGGTCTAATTACTACTAGCATTAGCAGACAGACAGACAGACAGACGTACTGTTACTGATGACTGGTAACAAGATAGTTGGTCTAATTACTACTAGCATTAGCAGACACACAGACAGACACACGTACTGTTACTGATGACTGGTAACAAGATAGTTGGTCTAATTACTACTAGCATTAGCAGACAGACACACACACACTCGTATTGTTACTGATGACTGGTAACAAGATAGTTGGTCTAATTACTACTAGCATTAGCAGACAGACAGACAGACAGACGTACTGTTACTGATGACTGGTAACAAGATAGTTGGTCTAATTACTACTAGCATTAGCAGACACACAGACAGACACACGTACTGTTACTGATGACTGGTAACAAGATAGTTGGTCTAATTACTACTAGCATTAGCAGACAGACAGACAGACAGACGTACTGTTACTGATGACTGGTAACAAGATAGTTGGTCTAATTACTACTAGCATTAGCAGACACACAGACAGACACACGTACTGTTACTGATGACTGGTAACAAGATAGTTGGTCTAATTACTACTAGCATTAGCAGACAGACAGACAGACAGACGTACTGTTACTGATGACTGGTAACAAGATAGTTGGTCTAATTACTACTAGCATTAGCAGACACACAGACAGACACACGTACTGTTACTGATGACTGGTAACAAGATAGTTGGTCTAATTACTACTAGCATTAGCAGACACACAGACAGACAGACGTACTGTTACTGATGACTGGTAACAAGATAGTTGGTCTAATTACTACTAGCATTAGCAGACACACAGACAGACACACGTACTGTTACTGATGACTGGTAACAAGATAGTTGGTCTAATTACTACTAGCATTAGCAGACAGACACACACACACTCGTATTGTTACTGATGACTGGTAACAAGATAGTTGGTCTAATTACTACTAGCATTAGCAGACAGACAGACAGACACACACACACGTACTGTTACTGATGACTGGTAACAAGATAGTTGGTCTAATTACTACTAGCATTAGCAGACAGACAGACACACACACGTACTGTTACTGATGACTGGTAACAAGATGGTTGGTCTAATTACTACTAGCATTAGCAGACAGACACACACACACTCGTATTGTTACTGATGACTGGTAACAAGATAGTTGGTCTAATTACTACTAGCATTAGCAGACAGACAGACACACGTACTGTTACTGATGACTGGTAACAAGATAGTTGGTCTAATTACTACTAGCATTAGCAGACAGACAGACAGACACACGTACTGTTACTGATGACTGGTAACAAGATAGTTGGTCTAATTACTACTAGCATTAGCAGACAGACAGACACACACACGTACTGTTACTGATGACTGGTAACAAGATAGTTGGTCTAATTACTACTAGCATTAGCAGACAGACAGACACACACACGTACTGTTACTGATGACTGGTAACAAGATAGTTGGTCTAATTACTACTAGCATTAGCAGACAGACAGACACACACACGTACTGTTACTGATGACTGGTAACAAGATAGTTGGTCTAATTACTACTAGCATTAGCAGACAGACAGACACACACACGTACTGTTACTGATGACTGGTAACAAGATAGTTGGTCTAATTACTACTAGCATTAGCAGACAGACAGACAGACACACGTACTGTTACTGATGACTGGTAACAAGATAGTTGGTCTAATTACTACTAGCATTAGCAGACAGACAGACAGACACACGTATTGTTACTGATGACTGGTAACAAGATAGTTGGTCTAATTACTACTAGCATTAGCAGACAGACAGACAGACACACGTACTGTTACTGATGACTGGTAACAAGATAGTTGGTCTAATTACTACTAGCATTAGCAGACAGACAGACACACGTACTGTTACTGATGACTGGTAACAAGATAGTTGGTCTAATTACTACTAGCATTAGCAGACAGACAGACACACGTACTGTTACTGATGACTGGTAACAAGATAGTTGGTCTAATTACTACTAGCATTAGCAGACAGACAGACACACACACGTACTGTTACTGATGACTGGTAACAAGATAGTTGGTCTAATTACTACTAGCATTAGCAGACAGACAGACACACACACGTACTGTTACTGATGACTGGTAACAAGATAGTTGGTCTAATTACTACTAGCATTAGCAGACAGACAGACACACGTACTGTTACTGATGACTGGTAACAAGATAGTTGGTCTAATTACTACTAGCATTAGCAGACAGACAGACACACGTACTGTTACTGATGACTGGTAACAAGATAGTTGGTCTAATTACTACTAGCATTAGCAGACAGACACACACACGTACTGTTACTGATGACTGGTAACAAGATAGTTGGTCTAATTACTACTAGCATTAGCAGACAGACAGACACACACACGTACTGTTACTGATGACTGGTAACAAGATAGTTGGTCTAATTACTACTAGCATTAGCAGACAGACAGACACACACACGTACTGTTACTGATGACTGGTAACAAGATAGTTGGTCTAATTACTACTAGCATTAGCAGACAGACACACACACACACGTACTGTTACTGATGACTGGTAACAAGATAGTTGGTCTAATTACTACTAGCATTAGCAGACAGACACACACACGTACTGTTACTGATGACTGGTAACAAGATAGTTGGTCTAATTACTACTAGCATTAGCAGACAGACAGACAGACACACGTACTGTTACTGATGACTGGTAACAAGATAGTTGGTCTAATTACTACTAGCATTAGCAGACAGACAGACAGACACACGTACTGTTACTGATGACTGGTAACAAGATAGTTGGTCTAATTACTACTAGCATTAGCAGACAGACAGACACACGTACTGTTACTGATGACTGGTAACAAGATAGTTGGTCTAATTACTACTAGCATTAGCAGACAGACAGACAGACACACGTACTGTTACTGATGACTGGTAACAAGATAGTTGGTCTAATTACTACTAGCATTAGCAGACAGACAGACACACACACGTACTGTTACTGATGACTGGTAACAAGATAGTTGGTCTAATTACTACTAGCATTAGCAGACAGACACACACACGTACTGTTACTGATGACTGGTAACAAGATAGTTGGTCTAATTACTACTAGCATTAGCAGACAGACAGACACGACGTACTGTTACTGATGACTGGTAACAAGATAGTTGGTCTAATTACTACTAGCATTAGCAGACAGACAGACAGACACACGTACTGTTACTGATGACTGGTAACAAGATAGTTGGTCTAATTACTACTAGCATTAGCAGACAGACAGACACACACACGTACTGTTACTGATGACTGGTAACAAGATAGTTGGTCTAATTACTACTAGCATTAGCAGACAGACAGACACACACACGTACTGTTACTGATGACTGGTAACAAGATAGTTGGTCTAATTACTACTAGCATTAGCAGACAAACAGACACACACACGTACTGTTACTGATGACTGGTAACAAGATAGTTGGTCTAATTACTACTAGCATTAGCAGACAGACAGACACACACACGTACTGTTACTGATGACTGGTAACAAGATAGTTGGTCTAATTACTACTAGCATTAGCAGACAGACAGACACACACACGTACTGTTACTGATGACTGGTAACAAGATAGTTGGTCTAATTACTACTAGCATTAGCAGACAGACAGACACACACACGTACTGTTACTGATGACTGGTAACAAGATAGTTGGTCGTAATTACTACTAGCATTAGCAGACAGACAGACACACACACGTACTGTTTACTGATGACTGGTAACAAGATAGTTGGTCTAATTACTACTAGCATTAGCAGACAGACAGACACACACACGTACTGTTACTGATGACTGGTAACAAGATAGTTGGTCTAATTACTACTAGCATTAGCAGACAGACAGACACACGTACTGTTACTGATGACTGGTAACAAGATAGTTGGTCTAATTACTACTAGCATTAGCAGACAGACAGACAGACACACACGTACTGTTACTGATGACTGGTAACAAGATAGTTGGTCTAATTACTACTAGCATTAGCAGACAGACAGACAGACACACGTACTGTTACTGATGACTGGTAACAAGATAGTTGGTCTAATTACTACTAGCATTAGCAGACAGACAGACACACGTACTGTTACTGATGACTGGTAACAAGATAGTTGGTCTAATTACTACTAGCATTAGCAGACAGACAGACAGACACACGTACTGTTACTGATGACTGGTAACAAGATAGTTGGTCTAATTACTACTAGCATTAGCAGACAGACAGACACACACACGTACTGTTACTGATGACTGGTAACAAGATAGTTGGTCTAATTACTACTAGCATTAGCAGACAGACAGACACACACACGTACTGTTACTGATGACTGGTAACAAGATAGTTGGTCTAATTACTACTAGCATTAGCAGACAGACAGACACACACACGTACTGTTACTGATGACTGGTAACAAGATAGTTGGTGTAATTACTACTAGCATTAGCAGACAGACAGACACACACACGTACTGTTACTGATGACTGGTAACAAGATAGTTGGTCTAATTACTACTAGCATTAGCAGACAGACAGACACACACACGTACTGTTACTGATGACTGGTAACAAGATAGTTGGTCTAATTACTACTAGCATTAGCAGACAGACAGACACACGCGTACTGTTACTGATGACTGGTAACAAGATAGTTGGTCTAATTACTACTAGCATTAGCAGACAGACAGACAGACACACACGTACTGTTACTGATGACTGGTAACAAGATAGTTGGTCTAATTACTACTAGCATTAGCAGACAGACAGACAGACACACACGTACTGTTACTGATGACTGGTAACAAGATAGTTGGTCTAATTACTACTAGCATTAGCAGACAGACAGACACACACACGTACTGTTACTGATGACTGGTAACAAGATAGTTGGTCTAATTACTACTAGCATTAGCAGACAGACAGACAGACACACACGTACTGTTACTGATGACTGGTAACAAGATAGTTGGTCTAATTACTACTAGCATTAGCAGACAGACAGACACACACACGTACTGTTACTGATGACTGGTAACAAGATAGTTGGTCTAATTACTACTAGCATTAGCAGACAGACAGACACACACACGTACTGTTACTGATGACTGGTAACAAGATAGTTGGTCTAATTACTACTAGCATTAGCAGACAGACAGACACACACACGTACTGTTACTGATGACTGGTAACAAGATAGTTGGTCTAATTACTACTAGCATTAGCAGACAGACACACACACACACGTACTGTTACTGATGACTGGTAACAAGATAGTTGGTCTAATTACTACTAGCATTAGCAGACAGACAGACACACACACGTACTGTTACTGATGACTGGTAACAAGATAGTTGGTCTAATTACTACTAGCATTAGCAGACAGACAGACAGACACACGTACTGTTACTGATGACTGGTAACAAGATAGTTGGTCTAATTACTACTAGCATTAGCAGACAGACAGACACACACACGTACTGTTACTGATGACTGGTAACAAGATAGTTGGTCTAATTACTACTAGCATTAGCAGACAGACACACACACACACACACGTACTGTTACTGATGACTGGTAACAAGATAGTTGGTCTAATTACTACTAGCATTAGCAGACAGACAGACACACGTACTGTTACTGATGACTGGTAAGAAGATAGTTGGTCTAATTACTACTAGCATTAGCAGACAGGACACACACACGTACTGTTACTGATGACTGGTAACAAGATAGTTGGTCTAATTACTACTAGCATTAGCAGACAGACAGACAGACACACGTACTGTTACTGATGACTGGTAACAAGATAGTTGGTCTAATTACTACTAGCATTAGCAGACAGACAGACAGACACACACGTACTGTTACTGATGACTGGTAACAAGATAGTTGGTCTAATTACTACTAGCATTAGCAGACAGACAGACAGACACACGTACTGTTACTGATGACTGGTAACAAGATAGTTGGTCTAATTACTACTAGCATTAGCAGACAGACAGACACACACACGTACTGTTACTGATGACTGGTAACAAGATAGTTGGTCTAATTACTACTAGCATTAGCAGACAGACAGACACACACACGTACTGTTACTGATGACTGGTAACAAGATAGTTGGTCTAATTACTACTAGCATTAGCAGACAGACAGACACACACACGTACTGTTACTGATGACTGGTAACAAGATAGTTGGTCTAATTACTACTAGCATTAGCAGACAGACAGACACACACACGTACTGTTACTGATGACTGGTAACAAGATAGTTGGTCTAATTACTACTAGCATTAGCAGACAGACAGACACACACACGTACTGTTACTGATGACTGGTAACAAGATAGTTGGTCTAATTACTACTAGCATTAGCAGACAGACAGACAGACACACGTACTGTTACTGATGACTGGTAACAAGATAGTTGGTGTAATTACTACTAGCATTAGCAGACAGACAGACACACACACGTACTGTTACTGATGACTGGTAACAAGATAGTTGGTCTAATTACTACTAGCATTAGCAGACAGACAGACACACGTACTGTTACTGATGACTGGTAACAAGATAGTTGGTCTAATTACTACTAGCATTAGCAGACAGACAGACAGACACACACGTACTGTTACTGATGACTGGTAACAAGATAGTTGGTCTAATTACTACTAGCATTAGCAGACAGACAGACAGACACACACGTACTGTTACTGATGACTGGTAACAAGATAGTTGGTCTAATTACTACTAGCATTAGCAGACAGACAGACACACACACGTACTGTTACTGATGACTGGTAACAAGATAGTTGGTCTAATTACTACTAGCATTAGCAGACAGACAGACAGACACACGTACTGTTACTGATGACTGGTAACAAGATAGTTGGTCTAATTACTACTAGCATTAGCAGACAGACAGACACACACACGTACTGTTACTGATGACTGGTAACAAGATAGTTGGTCTAATTACTATTAGCATTAGCAGACAGACAGACACACACACGTACTGTTACTGATGACTGGTAACAAGATAGTTGGTCTAATTACTACTAGCATTAGCAGACAGACAGACAGACACACGTACTGTTACTGATGACTGGTAACAAGATAGTTGGTCTAATTACTACTAGCATTAGCAGACAGACAGACACACACACGTACTGTTACTGATGACTGGTAACAAGATAGTTGGTCTAATTACTACTAGCATTAGCAGACAGACACACACACACGTACTGTTACTGATGACTGGTAACAAGATAGTTGGTCTAATTACTACTAGCATTAGCAGACAGACACACACACGTACTGTTACTGATGACTGGTAACAAGATAGTTGGTCTAATTACTACTAGCATTAGCAGACAGACACACACACGTACTGTTACTGATGACTGGTAACAAGATAGTTGGTCTAATTACTACTAGCATTAGCAGACAGACAGACAGACACACGTACTGTTACTGATGACTGGTAACAAGATAGTTGGTCTAATTACTACTAGCATTAGCAGACAGACAGACAGACGTACTGTTACTGATGACTGGTAACAAGATAGTTGGTCTAATTACTACTAGCATTAGCAGACAGACAGACACACACACGTACTGTTACTGATGACTGGTAACAAGATAGTTGGTCTAATTACTACTAGCATTAGCAGACAGACAGACACACACACGTACTGTTACTGATGACTGGTAACAAGATAGTTGGTCTAATTACTACTAGCATTAGCAGACAGACAGACACACACACGTACTGTTACTGATGACTGGTAACAAGATAGTTGGTCTAATTACTATTAGCATTAGCAGACAGACAGACACACACACGTACTGTTACTGATGACTGGTAACAAGATAGTTGGTCTAATTACTACTAGCATTAGCAGACAGACAGACACACACACGTACTGTTACTGATGACTGGTAACAAGATAGTTGGTCTAATTACTACTAGCATTAGCAGACAGACACACACACACGTACTGTTACTGATGACTGGTAACAAGATAGTTGGTCTAATTACTACTAGCATTAGCAGACAGACACACACACGTACTGTTACTGATGACTGGTAACAAGATAGTTGGTCTAATTACTACTAGCATTAGCAGACAGACACACACACGTACTGTTACTGATGACTGGTAACAAGATAGTTGGTCTAATTACTACTAGCATTAGCAGACAGACAGACAGACACACGTACTGTTACTGATGACTGGTAACAAGATAGTTGGTCTAATTACTACTAGCATTAGCAGACAGACAGACAGACGTACTGTTACTGATGACTGGTAACAAGATAGTTGGTCTAATTACTACTAGCATTAGCAGACAGACAGACACACACACGTACTGTTACTGATGACTGGTAACAAGATAGTTGGTCTAATTACTACTAGCATTAGCAGACAGACAGACACACACACGTACTGTTACTGATGACTGGTAACAAGATAGTTGGTCTAATTACTACTAGCATTAGCAGACAGACAGACACACACACGTACTGTTACTGATGACTGGTAACAAGATAGTTGGTCTAATTACTACTAGCATTAGCAGACAGACACACACACACACGTACTGTTACTGATGACTGGTAACAAGATAGTTGGTCTAATTACTACTAGCATTAGCAGACAGACAGACAGACACACGTACTGTTACTGATGACTGGTAACAAGATAGTTGGTCTAATTACTACTAGCATTAGCAGACAGACAGACACACGTACTGTTACTGATGACTGGTAACAAGATAGTTGGTCTAATTACTACTAGCATTAGCAGACAGACAGACAGACACACGTACTGTTACTGATGACTGGTAACAAGATAGTTGGTCTAATTACTACTAGCATTAGCAGACAGACAGACACACACACGTACTGTTACTGATGACTGGTAACAAGATAGTTGGTCTAATTACTACTAGCATTAGCAGACAGACAGACAGACACACGTACTGTTACTGATGACTGGTAACAAGATAGTTGGTCTAATTACTACTAGCATTAGCAGACAGACAGACACACGTACTGTTACTGATGACTGGTAACAAGATAGTTGGTCTAATTACTACTAGCATTAGCAGACAGACAGACAGACACACGTACTGTTACTGATGACTGGTAACAAGATAGTTGGTCTAATTACTACTAGCATTAGCAGACAGACAGACACACACACGTACTGTTACTGATGACTGGTAACAAGATAGTTGGTCTAATTACTACTAGCATTAGCAGACAGACAGACACACACACGTACTGTTACTGATGACTGGTAACAAGATAGTTGGTCTAATTACTACTAGCATTAGCAGACAGACAGACACACGTACTGTTACTGATGACTGGTAACAAGATAGTTGGTCTAATTACTACTAGCATTAGCAGACAGACAGACACACACACGTACTGTTACTGATGACTGGTAACAAGATAGTTGGTCTAATTACTACTAGCATTAGCAGACAGACAGACAGACACACGTACTGTTACTGATGACTGGTAACAAGATAGTTGGTCTAATTACTACTAGCATTAGCAGACAGACAGACACACACACGTACTGTTACTGATGACTGGTAACAAGATAGTTGGTCTAATTACTACTAGCATTAGCAGACAGACAGACAGACACACGTACTGTTACTGATGACTGGTAACAAGATAGTTGGTCTAATTACTACTAGCATTAGCAGACAGACAGACACACGTACTGTTACTGATGACTGGTAACAAGATAGTTGGTCTAATTACTACTAGCATTAGCAGACAGACAGACAGACACACGTACTGTTACTGATGACTGGTAACAAGATAGTTGGTCTAATTACTACTAGCATTAGCAGACAGACAGACAGACACACGTACTGTTACTGATGACTGGTAACAAGATAGTTGGTCTAATTACTACTAGCATTAGCAGACAGACAGACACACACACGTACTGTTACTGATGACTGGTAACAAGATAGTTGGTCTAATTACTACTAGCATTAGCAGACAGACAGACACACACACGTACTGTTACTGATGACTGGTAACAAGATAGTTGGTCTAATTACTACTAGCATTAGCAGACAGACACACACACGTACTGTTACTGATGACTGGTAACAAGATAGTTGGTCTAATTACTACTAGCATTAGCAGACAGACAGACACACACACGTACTGTTACTGATGACTGGTAACAAGATAGTTGGTCTAATTACTACTAGCATTAGCAGACAGACAGACACACACACGTACTGTTACTGATGACTGGTAACAAGATAGTTGGTCTAATTACTACTAG
This sequence comes from Tenodera sinensis, assembly GCA_030765045.1. Lineage (NCBI taxonomy): Eukaryota > Metazoa > Arthropoda > Insecta > Mantodea > Mantidae > Tenodera > Tenodera sinensis. The sequence goes on along the minus strand of CM060967.1, from coordinate 3,379,750 downwards.
CATTAGCAGACAGACAGACACACACACGTACTGTTACTGATGACTGGTAACAAGATAGTTGGTCTAATTACTACTAGCATTAGCAGACAGACAGACACACGTACTGTTACTGATGACTGGTAACAAGATAGTTGGTCTAATTACTACTAGCATTAGCAGACAGACAGACACACACACACGTACTGTTACTGATGACTGGTAACAAGATAGTTGGTCTAATTACTACTAGCATTAGCAGACAGACAGACACACACACGTACTGTTACTGATGACTGGTAACAAGATAGTTGGTCTAATTACTACTAGCATTAGCAGACAGACAGACACACACACGTACTGTTACTGATGACTGGTAACAAGATAGTTGGTCTAATTACTACTAGCATTAGCAGACAGACAGACACACACACGTACTGTTACTGATGACTGGTAACAAGATAGTTGGTCTAATTACTACTAGCATTAGCAGACAGACAGACACACACACGTACTGTTACTGATGACTGGTAACAAGATAGTTGGTCTAATTACTACTAGCATTAGCAGACAGACAGACAGACAGACACGTACTGTTACTGATGACTGGTAACAAGATAGTTGGTCTAATTACTACTAGCATTAGCAGACAGACAGACACACGTACTGTTACTGATGACTGGTAACAAGATGGTTGGTCTAATTACTACTAGCATTAGCAGACACACACACACACGTACTGTTACTGATGACTGGTAACAAGATAGTTGGTCTAATTACTACTAGCATTAGCAGACAGACAGACACACACGTACTGTTACTGATGACTGGTAACAAGATGGTTGGTCATATTGCTACTAGCATTAGCAGACAGACAGACACACGTACTGTTACTGATGACTGGTAACAAGATGGTTGGTCATATTGCTACTAGCATTAGCACACAGACAGACGTACTGTTACAACACATACAACTAAACTAACAAGTTGACAAGAGTCAACACTACATAGTCCTGACCTAGCACCTTGTGATTAATTCTTGTTTATAAAAATTAAATATAAAATACGAGGAATCTCTTTTTCGTCATCTGATGAAGCAGTGGAACATAGAAACATGGGTTCTGAGGTGTCTCAGTAACAGTGACAAATCCCTGCTATCCGATTAAGTATTGGTAAGTTCTAACCAATAACAATGAATACTTCGGCTAAAGTTAACGCCACAATGTTTTATTTAACATCAAAGAGATCTACATCTGTGAAGAGCAAACTCCAAAACAAAAAGCGGCTTAACTACCATACTTCATTCTTGCAAGAATGCAATACGAAAATTTTCAAGAACCTCCCCCCCCTCCTCCCATTCCAAAGTAGGTACATATGTTACATATGCCTATAACATTTTCAGGAAATATATGTATGGGTTTTCCCGTGGTTTTCCCATGTCGCTTAGGCGAATGCTGGGGTGCATTACTTCATAGCACGGCTTCCTTTCCATCATTTCCTTATCATCTTTCAGGTGGTGCAGTTCCAGGCAGTGTCGGGCAGATGGCGTGGATGACTGCAGTTCTCGTGGCCCTTGTCCTCCGTCGGGAGGGGTAGAGGGGGACACTTCGTGCGACACCGACTCGGACCCTGAGTGTGACGTTGGCTGCTTGTTGGAGCCCTGCGTCGGGATGGACTGTTTAAGGCCTGTCTAGCTGCAGGTCTGGTAGCACCCCTTCGGTTCCCTCATTCACCCCTGCCTCTTGGGGGGGGGGTAGCCACAATAGATCTGTGAAGGTCGACGTGGGCAAGGTGTCCCCCTCTGTACTGTACCCTTTACCCTTAACCTTTTTTTTCTTTTATGCTTTTGGTTATGTAAAGGGAAAACAATTTCAAACTTATCCCATAGGGACGAGTTCTCAAACAATTTCACTATTATTTAGGCCTATGGTATTCCGACATTCCTCTTGTACCGGTAAGAAAATTATCAATAAGATAATTTCTAGAAAACGTTTATCTCAACTAAGATAACTTAGAAAAAACATCTGATGTGTTACACTCACATGATCTTCTCTACTCGTGTATTAAACATTCTTACAAATTCTTATTCTTATATCTTCTTCGTGTTAGTTAAGATAAACAATTGCAAAATTATCTTATTCTTCATTTTCTTGTAGGTACAAGGGGAATATTAGAATACAGTAGACTTTGAGCAATAGTCAAATCTTTTAAAGCTTTGAGATTCCGTTCTCTTTTGTACGGTTAAAAAAATATAAAAATGAATAGGTAACGATCTATTTGACGAAAGTTTAAGTATTCCAAAACTCACACACATAACAAGGAATATCTCCGAAATGGTTCACCCTACAAGAAAATTTATTGGGACATATGCAAAAGTCATCCAGAGTAAACAGGACTACAGGAGCTACAGCCATAAAATCCAAAATATACATTTCATTTATCATAAAATATCTTAAATGTGGAGCAAAATCGTTAGAGTCATTTTGGAGAAAATAAAAATGTTGGAAACATTTTCCATGTAAAGGGTAGTTTAGGGTGGAGAAATTTTCTTCAAAATCTCCGTGTCACATTCTTAAAATACATTAAAGTTAAATACCAAGTTTGGTTTTTAACCGGATTTTCTTTTTTAGTGATCAAACAGACGTCTGCGGTTTTACAGCAGAAAGTGAAAGTGGAAACTGTAGGAAGAAAAGTGCGTACGCAGCACAGAGGCAGCCGCAGGTATACGCGTATTGTTAGCTACCCGTCCGTAACTAACAGACAACTTGACATTCATAGTCAAGTGCGGAAGCCAACATTTCGCTACCTGCGCACGTAACCTCGACAGTCAGGGGCCTCTCTAATACACATTCCCGAAACGTTGAGTACTTACAGATTCTGAAACGAAAGAAACTCTATTAAGCAGCAGTTGAAAATCGTTTAGGGAATGCTATATATAGTGAAAATGCAATTTCTAATGTTTTTGGCAAATGTATTTTTCATTCTGTCCACAATCGTAATTGGAGATTTCAATGCCCATTCCAAAAGATGGGGTTATGAAAAAGTGGATTCTACAGGGAAGATAGTGGAAGAATTTTTGAATACCACAACGTTTGAACTGATTTATAGTAAAGAAGATCCCACAACCTTCATACATTACTCTGGAGCAGGCAGTAACCCAGACCTCTTGTTAGCTACAACACATATTGTTTCAAAAATTAAAAAACAAGTTATAGAAGATCCAAGTTCTGGTCACAGAGCAGTAATTGCTGATATAAAACTAGAGAATACAAATAACAGTCAAGTTCTTACGAATCTGTATTGGAACTTCAAAAAAGCAGATTGGAACAAATATAAAACTGAATTAGAACATAAATTTAAAGAGCAAACAAATTCACAGCTGCATGACCAACCAGATTACAGGAACAAAAATTTCTGTAAAGTCATCCTAGAAACCGCAAAAAAACATATTCCTCGTGGAAGAATTAAACATTTCAAACCCTTTTGGAACCCCCAGTTAGAAGAACTGAAAAAGCAAAGGGATATAGCTAGAAATAGAGCTGAACAAACAAAAAACATATTGGATACACAAATATTGTGAAGGAAATGTGCCTCACTAAAACAAGAAATTAATACTGCTAAAAGGAATCACTTTAATAATTTCTTAGAAAAAATGGATTATAGGACAGATGGTAACAAAGCTCATAAGTTCATAAAAAATGTCAAGGACAGGAAAGAAAACAACAGCACACCTATCATACACAACAATAAAACATTATCAAATGATGCAGCCATAGCCGAAACATTCAATAAATATTATGCTATAACATATAACAAGAAATAATAAAAAAGAACTAAAGAATTTAAGAAAGATTTGAAACAAGAAAGAGAATGTGATCCTAACAATAAGTGCAATATCTTTTTTTTCAAAATTTTAATATGCAAGAACTGAACATTGCAATAAATAATCTAAAAAACAAAAAGTCTCCTGGATCAGATCACATACACCCAGAGTTCATAAAAAACCTTGGAAAAACAGCAAAACAACAACTACTGAAACTCTACAATCTATCCTGGAAAACCACTGTACCTGCTGAATGGCGAAAAGCAATAATTGTCCCACTCTTGAAAAAATACAAAACAGTATCAGAAATAAAAAATTATAGACCAATAGCTCTTACTAGCATAATAGCAAAAGTGATGGAAAGAATAGTGTCAAACAGGTTAAATTGGTTCCTAGAATCACAAAATTTAATATCCCCATGTCAAGCTGGATTCAGAGAGTTCCACTCTACAAATGAACAAGTCTTACTTCTCAGTCAAGAAATCAGAGACTCCTTCAATAGAAAAGAAGATAATTTATCAGTTTTTATTGATTTCCAAAGTGCATATGATTCTATATGCAGAACAAAACTACTAAAGAAAGTAAAAAAAATAGGGATACAAGGTCCAATGTTTTCATGGCTATGTCATTTCCTAACACAACGGTGGCGGCGCCGTGGCCGACCGGTTAGCGCGCTCGCCTACCACCTAGGTGGCCCGGGTTCAATCCCAGGGACCCGCATGTGGTATTCGTGGTGGACGAAGCGGCGTCAGGGCGGGTTTTCTCCGGGTGCTCCGGTTTCCCCCGCCATCTCATTCCACCGGTGCTCCATCTTCATGTATCATCAGTGTCACCGCCTGCGGTGCCGTAGTAGTAAAAGCGGGCGTTAAACACTACAACAACAACAACAACATAACACAACGCTTTATTGCAACCAGATATGGAAGAAACATATCTAAACACAAACAAGTACACCAGGGCTTACCACAAGGCGCAGTGCTCAGCACAGCACTTTTTAATATATTTATTAACGATCTGCCACAACAAATACAAGAATCAGGCGTGAAGTGTCCACTATTTGCTGATGACTTAGTAATGTGGACTTCAAAACCAAAAAGCCAAAGTACAGAACTAGAAAAAACCATGAAACAATCCTTAACCAACTTACAGAGGTGGACCAAAGAAAATTTAATGACTGTTAATACAACAAAATCAAACTACCAAATCTTTTCACTAAGAAAAAAAACCACTAAAAATAAAACTAAATTTTGAGGGTCAACAATTACCAGAAACAATGGAAGTAAAGTATTTAGGAGTTACATTTGATACTAAACTTACATGGACCAAACAAATAGAAAATATAATACAAAGAGCAGAGAGGCGCCTTTCACTGTTAAAACGTCTAACAGGAATGAAGTGGTGATGTTCCAGAGCAACGCTTAACACAACATACAATGTATATATAAAGCCATTGTTTACTTACTGCAGCGAAGTTCTTGTAACAGCAAACACAAAAAAGACTCAAATCTTTCAAAACCGAAGTCTGAGACTAATTACAGGTGCTATCAAAACCACACCAATAGCAGCTATGGAAATACTAACCAACCAATGCCCCATTGAATATGAAATAGAAAAAGCGGCTCTTATTCAACACGAAAAGTTGATCAGACTCCCATTCAATACATGGCACAAGAGAAATTTTACACATACACTAAAGACTCAGGAGAGCTTTCTTTACAAAATTCAAGGCATCAAGAAGAATGCACACCTTCCTAATTCAAAGGAAAACTTCATATCTAAAGTCAATCCGACACAAACATTAGACATCACATATTATTTACACCTGACAGAAGAAGTTAAGAAAAGTGATACTCCAACTAGTGTTCTAAATTAGAGACAATCCATACTAGATTTCCAGAACATGAATGGCTCCAAATTTATACTGATGGATCATTAATATCAAACCAAGATGGAGCAGGGGCTGGAGTCACGTGTCACCTCTTTTCCTATTACAAATCTTTAAGTTATGGAACTACTAACTTTGATGGAGAAATTGAAGCAATTTGAATGGCCCTACAAAATCTTTTGTACAGAATTTCACATTTTCATTGAGCAGTTATTCTCTCAGATTCCAGGGCGGCAATTATAGGAATTACTTCCAAGTTGTCACAAAAGAACAAACAATTATAGAATGTTGGAAGATGCTTAGCCATCTAACAGCACTTCAAAAACACCTAGTCTTCCAATGGATACCGGCTCACTGTGCACTGAGTGGTAATGAGAAAGCTGATTTTCTTGCAAAAAAGGGAACCGGCAATGTGCAGAAATCAATAGTTAATCTACCATTTTATGCAGCTAAAAGATTATAGTCAACTCTGAATTCAAAAAAATTATTGAAAAATATTACTATGAAAAACCAAAAAATAAAAGATGGGAACTACCAAACATTCAAACAGTGATTCCTGAGTATCCTCGAAAAACAGCAGTTGCACCTTCAGGTTGATTACAGGACATGATTGTCTGGCAAAACATTTAAACAGAATTGGGATATATTCTTCACCACTCTGTCCTCTACGTCATCTGCAAGAGGAAATGGATCGAGACCACCTTCAAATATGCCCGGCCACTTCTGGTGCCCTTCCCATCCATCAGTGAAAAATATTGGAGAGCAAGAGGATTAATGACTTCATTGTCAGAAATCCAGCATTAGCGAACAACAACAACATTTTTCATACTGTCCGTTATCAACGTTATATTGTTTTAAATTTCATATCTCTCTTATCTTCCGACTTAACGCATTTTAAAGCTGAACTTGAATAACCTATGCCAAATACACCACACCTTACAATTTTAAAAATCTGATGTTTTGCACTCACATGACTTTCTCTACTCACTCTTGTACTAACCAATCTTACAAACTCTTATTCCTATATCTTCTTCGTGTTAGTTGAGATAAACATTTGTACAAATTATCTTATTGCTTATTTCCTTGTAGGTACAAGGGGAATATTACAATACAGTAGGCTTTGAGCGATAGTCAAATCTTTTAAAGTTTTGAGATCCAGTTCTCTTTGCACACTTAGCATATAAGAAATGAACGATGTTCCGATTCATGAAAGTTTTAAGTTTTCCGAAACTCACACACATAACAAGGAATATCTCCGAAATGGTTCACCCAACAAGAAAATTTATTGAGACATAAATTGTGTATTTTAGCAAGATCAACAGTTTTTGTATAGTAAGATTTGGTCTATCTCTAACGGTTTACCAGTTATGCAAAGGCTGTCCAGAGTAAATACGACTACAGCGGCTATAGCCAGAAAATTCAAGATATACATTTAATTTGTCATAAAAATATCTCAAACATATGACATTTTAATCAAAATCGTTAGAGCCATTTTCAAGAAAATCAAAATTTTCGAAAAATGTTCCATGTAAAGGGTAGTTTAGGGTGGAGCTATTTTCTTCAAAATCTCCGTGTCGCTGTTTATAAAGGACACTTTTCTAATACGATGTTTTTGGAGGGGAGGGAGTGTCAAGAACCTCAAAATTAATATGTTCATTGAAATCTTGACGTCGAGTTTATCAATATAGATGATAGTTTCTCGGGCTAACAGCCAGGTCAGATTAGGGTAACTACCCAAGCTTTCAGCGACTAACTCTGCCGCCATCCTGAAAGCTTGGGTAGTTACCCTAATCTGACCTGGCTGTTAGCCCGAGGAACTATCATCAATAATCAACGCCGGGAAAGCTTCAAGTCATTTATCAATATAGTTAGTACAAAAAGTAAGTTATGTGTGTGATAAGGTTTATATTGGTAAAACTAAACGTCATTTTGAAACCAGAATGAAAGAGCATTTTAGAAATATTAAATATAAACAAACTGAGAAATAAGCTGTGTCAGATCGTTTTTGGTCATTTAATCATGAAATTAATCCAGAAGTTAAATTATTAAAACAATTAAGTGGACCTATAGATATAATGTTTTGGGTAAAAATATTTATTTTAAAAAACAGGAACCATGTTATGAATTTTGAAACTCCTTCTATAGATTGTATTTATAGATTTTTGTTTTCAGAGATTAGTGATTAAAATGAAGATCTGTAGCTTTGGTAACAAATTTGTTTGTATAGGTTTGAGAATGAGTTGGAGTCAGCTCGAAACTTTAGTCAGCTTTGCACCAACAACTTGCAACATTACTAAGATAAGTGAAGTTTTTAGTTTCTAATTTATTCTTACTTTAGAAGTATGTGTGTTATATTGATCACGTGTGTAGGTATATGTGATATATATATATATATATATATCTTAATTGCAAAAAATTTTAAAATTTTATTGATATATCAAATACAAGAAAATGCTTGTATGTATTATAAAATTGTAGATGATAATGTGTGAAGGGAGTTGTATGTATGAGGAAGGAAGCACTGGGTGAAAGGTAGCCATTTGTAAATAATGACTTGGCGGATATTGTGCGCGACCAGTCAGTCAGCAGGGGAAGTGCGGTGCGGTGCGGCGTCACACGGAAATTGTTTGGTCTGCGGCCCCAACAAAAATATCCACACTGACTTGAAATCTTACTACCGCGGTGCACAAACACTGCATTTCTCACGTTCAAAGCTTTTTGTAAAGTACTGCACTAATTTCAAAATTACGAAATTACGAAATCCTACAACTAAAATGTTGGATAATGTTAGCTTGTAGTGTTAATATTGTATGTTATTAAATTGCTAAATTTTAAAATAAAACTTAGAAATAAATTAATTGCTCGACATTAAAAATAGAATGTGTGATGTAATAATTCTATAGGTCTATAATTATTAATATATTAAATGTGTAGAAATGTTGAAGTTGTTAAAATAAAAAATAAAGTAAATACAATACAAATTATGTTTAGAAATATCTTAATTGTAGTATATACAGTTGTTCTACTCACCGATTATGCACACATGTTGTATTTTTAGTTGTTAGATTCGTAGTAAATGCTCCATTTCCTTTCACTCGCCTTTTGGAATGTATTTTACCTAACCTAGTGCTCTTTGCTGCTGAAATCTGAAACAGTCACAAGAAGGAAATAAAACATATTACCTACATAATTTTCTGATGTTAGCAATATACCACATAACATAAAACTAATAACGCATATATTACTTCCAATAGGTACATATTAGAAAGGTTTTTCTTTAAGTCCTCCAATGTAATGTCATATGTGACGGTGAATTAATGGAACGAGTGAATGATGCTCAAATGAGCCCGGGGTTCATAGAGTTTTAAGTTACCGACATTCGCCTTCTCAGGATAAAGGAAAACCTCGGGGGCGGGGGAGAAGCTTATCCGGATAACTTACTCTAAGCGAGATTTGAACTCGCGACCGCTAGAACGTCAGGTAGACACACTAACCATCATGCTACCGAGGCGGGCTATTAGAAAGGTGATGAAATAACTATAGGTACATCATTTACAATTAATAGCATAAGTTGCAATAACAATCTGATGTGTTGCACTCACATGACTTTCTCTACTCTTATACTAACCATTCTTACAAACTTTTATTCCTATATCTTCTTCGTATTAGTTTAGATAAACATTTGTACAAATTATCTTATTGCTTATTTCCTTATAGGTACAAGGGGAATATTAGAATACAGTAAGATTTGTGCGATAGTTAAATGTTTTAAAGTTTTGAGATTCCGTTCTCTTCGCATCCTTGAAAGACATTAAACTTAAATACCAACTTTGGTTTTTAACCTACTTTTCGTTTCTGAGTAATGCGGTCCACAGACACACACACACGCGCGCGCGCGCGCGCGCGGACCTTTTTTTCCTTTTTTTTTCCCCTTTTTTTAAATTCCGGGGGTTTCAAAACATATATTTTGGGTGAAATCTCGACATGGAATTTTTAGGTGGATTACAATACTTCCCCTACTTACCAGTAGAGAAAGTAAAAAACATTGAAATTGTTAACTTTTCGCTTAAGTTCATTAGAAAGAACATTAGATGCTTTTATAGTTTTAACACGTCTTGTGGATGCAACAAGGTTTCCACTGGGATGTTATAAATGTGCCTCGATATCTTCTAAAAGATCTTACAACCTTCTTTCGTACGAGGAATTTTCGTTTACTCTTTACTGAATTGCCGCAAAGTAAAATTTCATCCTATCCCTTGATAGCGTTAAAGTATACTAATTGAAGTGTGTCGATAAAAGTCACATTTGCCAGTATTCAGGCAAAGCTAAGTGAAGCAACATGAAATACCTCATTTTCAGATACAGGTTAACCATAAAACGTCATAGGTGACTGGAATGTAGATACAGTTTTAATAAAACACAAATTTCTCTTAAACTATTGCAAATAAGCTCAACAAATTTCATGCACAAATACAATGGTGCCTGATACATATGCAATGCAAATTTTGTGTGTATCTGATAAAAATCTTTCATGTATTAACTGTATATTATTTTTATTATAACCTTTTATTAGCTATCCATGATAGAACTTTGAAATTTAAGGCGACACTCTGATACCAAATGGACTTTTTCCCTACTTAACCATTTTTAATGAAAATTTTAGATTAAGTTGCACTTGGCATGATATACTGTTGGTATAAGTTTCACTGCTCTATATTAAACAGTTTTGAAACGAAACATTTTTATTATGCTTTTGGAAAGAATTGAATAGTAATAAAAGGTGTGCTTTTTGCAGTTTAGAATTTAATTAGAGGCATGACATTTGGTATGCTAGTTTTTCTATGCCTGTGCAATAAAACTGAGCATTAGTTTTCTAAAATATTAATATTTATTAGAAATATGAATTTTTTTTTTTTTTTTGTTCAGAATAGAATAAAAGGAAATATTACTAATAACTACAAAGAAAAAAAAAGCATATACTTTTATGTATGAGTGTGATCAACAAACCAATGCACAGTTTTTTTTAACAAGCTATATTCTACATATCCTGAACATTTCAACTTTGTCCATCAATATTTACTGCAAAAAAGTTTACCCCAAAGCACAAAAATTGTTATATGGAGAAAAAGCTATTTAAAGTTTTGGAACACACTTACTGGAAATGTTGCAAGAGTCTAAATAAATTTGAAATACACAAATTTCCAGGTGGATTTGACGCATAATATTTAGTGGCCATATTCTGGACATGTTGAAGACATTTCTTCAAGACAATATTTTGAGAAAAATCCACTTAAAGTTTGAAGCAGGTATTTAAATACTATCACAACCGTATGTTATACTGTTCAGCAATAGCTGCACAATTTTTTCAAGATAAAAACTTGACTTTTTAAGACTTCAGTCACGCATCTCCCAAAAATGTTTAGTAATAAATGTGTGGGTGAGGACCGAGAACGTGCAAAGTTTTGAATGACGTGACAAGCGTGAAGATAGGCCACTCTTGCACGGGTTTGCTGCGTGTTTAATGAAGTGAAAGCCAGGCTATGTATGTGACATCTTACTCCTTAGAGATGGAACAAGAAGAAATAGGGGTGCAACACCTCCCACCACTTTCAAATAAAAACCTTCCTTTTCCACTAAAAGGGAGGATGGGAGGGGGTGGGGTGGGGAAGGAAGAAGAAAAATAAAAACATTTTCTGCTTCTCATCGATTTCGCCAGTACAACTTTTTTTTTCGCGCACACCCCCTACTGTTGTGTCCGGACCAATCAGGTTCGACTTCCGAGTGGGGTGTCCAGCGTTTCATTGGGGAGGAGCCACAAACATTGATCTGCAGAAGGCAGCAGCGCCTCGCCCGGGAAAAAACAGAACTCGATACATACAAGCCATCCTTCCTTCCTTCCTTTGATAAATTGCCTCTTCGACTGAATTCATGTTCGGGTGACTAAATTTTCAAAATGGAGTCTAAATTTAGCGTGATTTAAATCTGAGGGGGGGGGGGGGGTAGGTAGAAGCAAAGAAAAAAAAATCTTACCCCTTTCCACACATCCCTTTAAAATAAAAAAGAACCACTAAATGGTCTGACTCAAAAGTTTCATGGTTTATTTCACTTGGGGTAAAAGGAAAAAGGAAACCCATAGACAAGTTGCTAATGTAACCTACAAAGTTGTAAACTGCCTTTGATACCTATATGTACTAGGTACTAGGTATGTTGAAACATAGACCTATCTATCTTCCTATGTGTTACACTCACATGACTTTCTCTGCTCACTCTTGAACTGCTTCATGTAAACATTTGTACAAATTATCTTATTACTATCTACCAATTTTCTTGTAGATACAAGGGGAGTATGCAAACACAGTAGGCTTTAAGTGAAACTCAAATGCTTTAAAGCGGACCGTTTCATTTGCATGGCTAAGATATAAAGAAATTAATGACTGCCCACTTCAGATCAGTATAATTACTGCAAAATTCCTGTAAACAAACAATCCCGTCAATAATTCCGAAATGGTTAACTCCAGAAAAAAATCTACCTAACATTTAACGAGAGCTACTTATGCACTAATATTTTGTACACTTATCTCTTACAGTTTGTCAGTTATACAAAAGTTATTCAGAATGAAGAGAACTTCAGAGAATATTCACAGAAATTTCAAGACACAGATTTCATTTCTCATGGAATTATATTAAAAATATAACATTTTAGTTAAAATAGTTGTAGCCATTTTGACAATTTTCTTTACAGCTGCATGTAAAGGGTGGCCTGGGGTGGGGGTATTCCGTGAAAGTCTTTGCGTCGCATCCTTGCAAAAATCCAAGTTTAGTATTTAACCGAACTTTTGTATTTCACCCTAATCTACCCTTTACATAGAAAATGTTGATACTCTCGATTTTGATTAAAATGCTATATGTTTAAGATATTTTTATGACAAATGGAATATATATTTTGAATTTTCTGGCTGTAGCCTTTCTAGTCCTGTTTACTTTGGGTAACTTTTGCATAACTGGCAAACCGTAAGAGATAGACCAAATCTTACTATACAAAAAATGTAGATCTCGCTAAAACACACAACTTATGTCCAAGTAAGTTTTTGTAGAGCGAACCGTTTCGGAAATATTCCTTGTTGCTTGTGTGAATATTGTAAAAGAAACTTTCGTCAAGTGGCAGGTCGTGAATCATTTTTTTATATCTTAGCCGTGCAAAGAGAACAGAATCTCAAAACTTTAAAATATTTGACTATCGCCCAAGTTCTACTGTATTCCCTAGTTTCCTTTGTACCTACAAGAAAATAAACAATAAAATAATTTCTGAAAATGTTTATTTCAACTAACAGGAAGAAAATACAGGAATAAGAGTTTGTAAGAATGGTTAGTACAAGAGTAGAGAAAGTTATGTGAGTGCAACATATCAAATTTTTTCGATACTTCCATTGCTTAAAATACTCTACGGATGAAAATATTTAATCGATTAACTTCAAATTTTCAACAAAATTTAATAAATACTCACAATTTTTAAATGTTTATAACTGCGTTATTCTTTATTAAATGTTTTCGTAGTGTGTTATTCGTACAATTGATACATATCAAAATACAAACAGTTTATTCTTCTTTTCTAAAATTTATTTTACGAAATGCTCGTAAAAAATTCCAATGTGGTTTTGTTTATATTTGTGTGTTAAAGTTCTCATTAGAATGTAGAAAACGGTTTGACACGTGGGACAGTTAAATTAATTAAATTCTGAAACTGTGAAACAAACACAGATATCTGATCTGTATCTACCATGCTGTGATTTGTCGCTGCAATGGCAATTTCAAATTTTTACCTTTTCGCTTAAATAATCGCCTATGAAATTTGTTATAAATCTTATGACACTTGTATTCCACGATTTTAAAAATACTTAGGAGCCACAAATTCAAAATATATTTTGACTTTTTCTATTATAAATACGTGTGTGTAATGGATGTTGGAAATTGAGCATAAAATGTGTTTTCATTTTGAAATTTAAAGAGTTTTTGGAACGTATTCTTTTTCAGCCCATTCACCTTTTGATTCTGTTCCATAAGATGCAGATTTCATCCAATTCTTTTGAAATTTGTGTCAATTCCAAGTAATTATTATTTTTATTTTGAATAGTTTTTGAGTTATTCGTTTTTAAAGCTATATAAAACTAAATTATTTTATTATGAACTATGGCTCGTAAACCCAAATTATACGACATTTAGAACCGTATAGTGTTTATCTAGTTTTATACAATGAGCCTCATTTTCTATTTAAAAATCTTCATCCTGTAACTAGAAATTGCTCTCTCCTCTGTTAAGAGCATCTTGTTCTATTGTAATAGATACAGTTAATATTAACATTTCCATTTGAGCTTTTCCGTAAATTTCTCAAAGGCCTCTTCTTCCCCCAATGTATGATTCCTTTCTGTTGATAAAATCTATTCAAAACTTTAGACTGTAAAGGCCCTTAACGTTTCCTCAGTTACAGCATCTTCTCCAAACAGTCTCACAACATTCACAATTTGCTGTTCATAATTCTGGAAGACTGGTAAACAAATTGCATCGCTGGGGAGTGGAAAAGTCAAATATCCTTCAACTATGGTTGTTGTCGACGTAAGGGCACGACTGGAGAGGTCACCCCGATAGCTAGTCATTAACACAGCGTGCTGTAGCACTGTGGACAGAAGTAAAAGAAAAATTCCATATTTAAAATGTATTTTCTCCAGACCACTATAGTAAATATAAAACCAACCCCAGACTCAGAAAAATTCAGCAAATCTTTTATATTGCATTATTTTTGAAGAACCAAAGTTATATACCTATTTATAACGTTCTCTAAACATTTTCTATGGAAAAAAACCATTGTTTTCAGTTTTCAAAGTGAGTTTTATGGCTTTATCTTGTAGATTTAAAAGTTTTAAGGCGTCATTTATATTTCTCGGGAACAATAGCAAAAATGGCATCTACTTATCTGTACCAAAAATTGTTTATGATAATCCTGTAATTTGTTTCATTTTCTCGATAGTTCCTTTATTATTATTATTATTATTATTATTATTATTATTATTATTATTATTATTATTATTATTATTATTATTATTATTATTATTATTATTATTATTATTATTATTATTATTATTATTATTATTATTATTATTATTATTATTATTACTATTACTATTACTATTACTATTACTATTATTGAAAGATTTTGTGTTCACCCAAAAATAAAAGTGACTGGAGAAAATTTCTGGGCTACAATTTTTATGGTCTTAAATCGTCATTAACGTTTAAACAATGTGAAGATATGAAGATCGGCTTAGAAATACATTTCAAACGAGATTGTTTTCCATTAGAGATCAATTTCCCGAAGAACGCCGAAGAACTGTTGTTACTGATGAAAATATTGTCAGTGTTGGAGCAATGTTTGACGGACATGTTATGAATTTATTAGGACGACATTGACATGAGTCAAATACAAAACATTTTACATCAACAGTTAGACGTGAGAAAACTTTGTTGTCCATGTATTCCACATAAACTGACTACTCAAACAACAACGTATTGATTGGTGCAGAAAAACTCTGGAAAAATTCCAAGACGGCACTTCAAATTTGGTTTGGAATATCGTTACTGTTGATGAATCTTGTATTTATTGTTGTGATCATGAAAAGAAAACTCAGCCGTCTCAAGGACTCTTTCAAACAGAACCTAAGTCTACAAAATCCGATGAATTCACAGTGTTAGTAACAAGATGTTAGTTTTTTTCCTGTTTTTTCCGGATCATACTGCTACTACAGCATTAGAGGAAAGACATAATACTGTTACTGCCAATTCATACAGAAATGTTTGTTTACTTCAAATTGTCGAAAAGCTTTCTGAAAAGCGCCCAAAATGGAAAATAATTTTACATCATGATACCTTTTAAAACTAACACTATTTTGATTGTGTAAATCTATTGGTAAATCATTAATCATAATGTCAAAAAGTGTGGGACTAATTATTGACACTTGAGGAAGTCCTATTTTCATTTGGTTGTACTTAGATGTTACGTTACCACCTTTTGTTGCACAATTGCTAATTTCCAAATTGGCCCGAGGGCATCTTCAAAGTTCATAAATATTGCTGCTACAGCTTTTGTGCGAGAGTATCTTCAGCTTCTTGGCCATTGAAAGTTTTCTGCAGGATTCTTCGGAATTATAATGTTCTTTTTTTCATGTGGAGGGGATACCGGTGTTGTATATTTGATTAATAAGGTTTAGGCAAGTAGTTAATGCCCTAGGACCTACATGTTTAAGAAAAGTCTCCAAAAATGTGGTCATGCATGACCTGTGTGTTTTTTATTTTGTAATTTTTCTATAGGTCACTTTAATTCTTTGATGGTGAAATTTGAATTAAAAATACCATCTTTATTGATTACTTTGGTAAATTATTTCAATTTCTGTGTAATTTGTTTTTCTTCGTATTTATGTTTTATAATAATAATAATAATAATAATAATAATAATAATAATAATAATAATAATAATAATAATAATAATAATAATAATAATAATAATAATAATAATAATAATAATAATAATAATAATAATAATAATAATAATAATAATAATAATAATAATAATAATAATAATAATAATAATAATAATAATAATAATAATAATAATAATAATAATAATAATAATAATAATAATAATAATAATAATAATAATAAATTTATAATAATAATTTAATTAGGCTAGTACTACTGCTACTACTACTACTACTACTACTACTACTACTACGACTACTACTACTACTACTACTACTGCTACTACTACTACTACTACTACTACTACGACTACTACTACTACTACTACTACTACTACTACTACTACTACTACTGCTACTACTACTACTGCTACTACTACTACTACTACTGCTACTACTACTACTACTACTACTACTACTACTACTACTACGACTACTACTACTACTACTACTACTATTTTTACTGTCTAGGACCTAGGAATTTTCAGTGTGGCCGTGGTATCCTTGTGAACTGGGATGTGTGGAGAAGTCAGTCAGTCGTCCTTGAGGCCGTAACAGGCCATTAAGCCCAGTAACTGATGACGATTATTGATAACTTCTGAGTACTACTATACATTTTAATGGGTAGGTATATCCGTATTTCAGTAGATGTTACAGAAGTAAGGCGAAAGTCGGCACGAGAGATTCTCCCAGGAGGCGTTACACACATACCTACGTATCATGTGCGAGTTAATTAATGGACTAATTAGAAGCCAAAAATGGGTTTCTTGGAAGTGAACGGTTAATTTTTTAATTAAAACGCTGCTCTAATGAATTTTGAAACCAAAGTACCTTCCGACAGAAGACTCGCTCGCTGATTCTTATCCAAACCAATTTCTATCGTAATAACGTGATGAAAAAGCACATCTTCAAGGAAACAGAAAATATCTCATTACCCAGCCCAGAGAAAGCCTTCACTTTATTCCAAACAACCTGACACTAACATTAATTCAGTCCAGTATAATTTGTGACTTCCTGAATAAGGGAAAAACAGAAAATTATTTCAGCATCTTAAAGGAATGCAACACGAAGATTTTCAAAAAATCCCTCTAGCACACACTTCACTTTACATGAAACAGTTTTTTAATGTTTCTATTAAAAAAAACATATGTTAAGATATGTTCATTGCAAATGAAATGTATATTTGTTGAATTTTCTGTGAATATTCTCTGAAGTTCTCTTCATTCTGAATGACTTTTGTATAACGGATATACTGTAAGCGATATACAAAATATTACTGCGTTAAAATGTTGTTGTTAGCTAATGCTGAATTTCTGACAATGAACTCATTAATCCTCTTGCTCTCTCTGATGGTTGGGGAGGGCACTAGAAGTGGCCGGGCATATTTGAAGGTGGTCTTGGTCCATTTCCTCTTGCAGACCACATAGAGGACAGAGTGGTGAAGAATATATTACAATTTATGCCAGACAATCATGTCCTGTAATCAACCTGAAGGTTGCAACTGCCGTTTTTCGAGGATACTCAGAATTACTGTTTGAATGTTTGGTAGTTCCCATCTTTTATTTTTTGATATTTCATAGTAAGATTTTGCAATCATGTTTTTGAATTCAGAGTTGACTAAACTTTTAGCTGTATAAAATGGTAGCTTAACTATTGATTTCTGCACATTGCTGGTACCCTTTTTTTGCAAGAAAATCAGCTTTCTCATTACCACTCAGTCCACAGTGAGCTGGTATCCATTGGAAGACTAGGTGTTTTTGAAGTGCTGTTAGATGGGTAAGGATTTTCCAACATTCTATAAATGTTTGGTTTTTTGGTGACAACTTGGAAGTAATTGCTATAATTGCCGCCCTGGAATCTGAGAGAATAACTGCTTGCTGAAAATGTGAAATTCTATACAAAAGATTTTGGAACTTAGTAGTTCCATAACCTAAAATTTGCACGTGACTCCAGCCGCTGGTTTGATATAAGTGATCCATCAGTATAAATATGGAGCCATTCGTGTTCCGGAAATCTAGTATGGATTGTCTCTAGTGCTAATAGCTTTAGAACACTATTTCATAAAAATGTAGATGTAGTTAAAACACACACTTTATGTAAAATAATTTTTTTTTTTTTGTGTGTGTTGAGATAGTCATTTTTGCGATATTTCTTTCTTTACCTGTAAAGTTGTTATATTTCATGAGGCGTAACCATTATAAAAGAGTGAAATTTTAGTCATCACATAGTACGTACTATTTGTAGCTACAGAGGTCATCAGATTGAAGAGATCTTCAGAAACTAATCACACAACATTCAACATATATCACCCTTAAATACCTATATGGTATTATAATAATAATGCTTCCTCTACTTTACTATATTATATGAAGTACAGAAAGTAAAAATCCTTGCAGCCATTTCACGAAAATTTGCGCGTTGAATTCTTGGAAACTGCTTTGCTTCAGCGTGGTTTTATATCTTAAGTTTCTATCTATTAATTATGATAGACTGTGTGTATATCTTGTTATATCTCTGTTATGTATTTGTGACCTGAAATATTTGTTTTGTTTTTACAAACATTGTCATTACTTAAAAATTGTGTATGCGGGTTCATTTATAAGCTTTAACTGTTATTTTTAAAAAACGAAAAGTAGGTTAAAAACTAAATTTGGTATTTAACTTTAATGTCTTTCAAGGATGCGACACGAAGATTTTGAAGAAAATAGCCCCACACTAAACTACCCTTTATATGGTACATTTTTCAAAAATTTTGATTTTCTTGAAAATGACTAATGATTTTGATTAAAATGTGATATGTTTGAGATATTTTTATGACAATTGAAATGCATATTTTGAATTTTCTCGCTATAGCCTATGTAGTCCTGTTTAGTCTGGATGAATTTTGAATAACTGCTAAAGCGTAAGAGATAGACAAAATCTTACTATACAAGAAGTGTAGATCTCGCTAAAACACACAATTTATGTCTGAATAAATTTTTTTTTTGTCGAGTGAAGCATTTCGGAGATATTCCTTGTTATTTGTGTCAGATTTGTAAAACAAAACTTTCGTAAAATGAAGCATCGTTGTTCATTTTTTTATATGTTTAAGTGTAAATGCTTTAAAAGATTAGACTATCGCTCCAGGTCTACTGTATTCCCATATTCCCCTTGTACCTACAAGGAAATAATATAATTTGTAGAAATGTTTATCTCAACCAACACGAAAAAGATATAGGAATAAGAGTTTGTAAGAATGGTTAGTACAAGAGTAGAGAAAGTCATGTGAGTGTAACACTTCAGATTTTTGTGTATTAATATTTTGTATATCTCTTACAGTTTATCAGCTATACAGAAGTTATTCAGAATGACGAGAACTTCAGAGAATATCTACAGAAAATTCAACATATACATTTCACTTGTCACGAAAATACCTTCAAATATATCGGTAGAGCCGCTATTAAGAAAATATAAATTTCGGGGTGAGGAATTTTCGTGGAAATCTTCCTAATACCGACCTACCAAGGTTGCTATTAAACAGACTTTTTTTTTTTTAACATATTTCCGGTGAATTTCAGGTATGGAACTTTTGAGTGAACTTGAACTTGCCTTGGCAAGACTAGATGTTTCTAGATGGTGAAGAAGATTATCTAAATATCTTGAGTAGTTTTGTGCTTAACATGGGCTGCGCGGACATACACATAATAGGTATGTATTTTCCATGTAGATATAGTAGAAGATAAAATAAGGTAGGTAGGTAGGTAGGTATACATTTTAAAAAGCACAATTTCCAAGCAGCAGAAACCACACTGGCTAATAATTGAAAATGAGCACTTTGATAATAATCGGAGTAGATCCCTAATAGGCGAACAGAAAACTGTGGATATACCTACCATTTGATAATTGGCCACTTTTCCCCCAAGTGATCATTGTTTGCCCTGCAACGTGCAAGATACCTATCGTCTCACATGATACGCTTTTTGGAAAGAGATTAATTACAGCGAGGTCTAATGACGGGGAAGTGAACCTCCCCACACCTGGGGCGTAGGAGCCCACACCTTTGTCTTCTAGACGGCGTGAAGCTATATCGCTACTAGAGCTCGTGCTAATACCAATGTTAACATGCATTTACCACTCAAAAACACTAAACTCATGTGCTGCACTCACATGACTTTCTCTACTCTTGTACTAACCATTCTCACAAACTCTTATTCCTATATCTTCTTCCTCTCAGTTGAGATAAACATTCGTACAAATTCTCTTATTGCTTATTTCGCGTTGTTGGCGAATTTTTATAAGTATCGTTTTTCGTCCACGTGGGTGGTAGAAAAATAAGAAAAAGAACAGCATACTAATAAACAAGTGATGGATTTTCCAGTCGTAAACCAATACTTCACCCCACCAAAAACTGAATTTGGACATAAGTAGTGTATTGTAGCAAGATCTACATGTTTTGTGGAGTAAGATTTTGTCTATCTCTTTCGCTTTATTAGGTGTTCAGAATTCGTGAGAAGTAATCAGAGCTACATGGGCTATAGCCAGAAAATTCAAAATATAAATTACATTTCCCATAAAAATATCTTAAACATATGACATTTTGTTCAACATCGTTAGAACCATTTTCAAGAAAATCAAACACATTCAACTTAAATACTCAATTTGGTTTCTTCACAGAACATTTTTACTTTCTGTACTAGTACTGGTAGGTAGGGGAAGCATAGTATTCCACCTAAAAACTCCATGTCGAGATTTCATCGCAAATAATTGTTTTGAGACCCCCTGAATAAAAAAAAGCATTTTTAGAAAAAGGTCCGTGCGTGAGTGTGTGTGTGTGTGTGTGTGTGTGTGTGTGTGTGTGTGTGTGTGAGTGTGTGTGTATGTGTGTGTGTGGGTGTGTGTGTGTGTGTGTGTGTGTGTGTGTGTGTGTGTGTGTGTGTGTGTGTGTGTGTGTGTGTGCCTGTCAGTCTCAGTCTGTGGACAAAATAACTCAAAAACGAAAAGTAGCTTAAAAACCAAAGTTGTTATTTACGTCTAATGTCTTTCAAGGATGCGACACGAAGATTTTGAAGAAAATAGCTCCACCCTAAACTACCCTTTACATGGAACATTTTTCGAAAATGTTGATTTTCTTGAAAATGGCTCTAACGATTTTGATTAAAATGTCATTGTATGAGATATTTTTATGACAAATGAAACCTATATCTTGAATTTTCTGGCTATAACCCCTGTTGTATTTACTCTGGACGACTTTTGCATAACTGGTAAACCGTTAGACATAGACCAAATTATACTATACAAAAAATGTAGATCTTGCTAAAATACACAATTTATGTCTGAATAAATTTTCGTGTAGGGTGAACCATTTCGGAGATATTCCTTGTTATGTGTGTGAGTTTCGGAAAACTTAAAACTTTCGTGAAAAGGAACATCGTTGTTCATTTTTTA
Source organism: Tenodera sinensis (assembly GCA_030765045.1). Lineage (NCBI taxonomy): Eukaryota > Metazoa > Arthropoda > Insecta > Mantodea > Mantidae > Tenodera > Tenodera sinensis. The sequence continues at coordinate 3,358,116 of CM060967.1, read as the reverse complement.
TATGTTAAGCGTGCAGAGACCGGATATCAAAGCTTTAAAATATTTGACTATCGCTCAAAGTCTACTGTATTCTAATATTCCCCTTGTACCTACAAGGGAATAAGCAATAAGATAATTTGTACAAATGTTTATCTCAACTAACACGAAGAAGATATAGGAATACGAGTTTGTAAGAATGGTTAGTACAAGAGTAGAGAAAGTCATGTGAGTGCAACACATCAGATTTTTTGAATTTGGTTTATTCAGGCGAAAAGTGAGTAAGACAATCCCTTCTTTGGATTGTGGGAACCGAAGGACTTTAATCTATTGGAATGTTGGGTGAAATACTACTTCACCTTAGAGAAGGTGACAACCATCAGGTCAATTTCTTGACACAAGCCGCCACTGATTGCCACGTATTTAGCAGGTCGCCTAAGTGAGATATTAACGTGATTGTGTAGCGTATCCCTAGAGAGCAGCACTGTACATTCAATATTACAATTGTTGGCCTGCAACTAATCACAGGTTTCCCCCATTACTGCCCGTTTCGGTGGCTCGGCCGATAACCCAGCGAGCTTTTCTTATCCAGGACAGGTGCGCCTTGTCACAGCCGCTCTGGCGTGTCCGTGTGTAAACAGTCATTAGCGATTAGTTAAAACTTCTCTCTCTCTCTCTCTGTAGTATCGCATTTCACACAAAAGTCCAACACACAGATTTCACTGCAAATATATATATATAAATGAAAAATCTGATGTGTTGCACTTACATGACTTTCTATACTCTTGTACTAACCATTCTTACAAACTCTTATTCCTATATCTTCTTCGTGTTAGTTGAGATAAACATTTGTACAAATTATCTTATTGCTTATTTCCTTGTAGGTACAAGGGGAATATTAGAACACAGTAGGCTTTGTGCGGTAGTCAAATCTTTTAAAGCTTTGAGATTCCATTCTCTTTGCACACTTAACATGTAAAAAACGTGAACAATGATGTTCCATTTTACGAAGGTTTAGTTTTTCCAAACTGACACAAATAACAAGGAATATCTCCGAAATGGTTCAGTCTACAGAAAAAAAATTTTAAGACATAAATTGTATGTTTTAACGAGACCTACGTGTTTTGTATAGTGTGATTTTGTCTATTTCTTACGGTTTTACCAGTTATTTAAAAGTCATCCAGAGTAAACAGGACTACATAAGCTATAGCCAGAAAATTCAAAATATACATTTAATTTGTCATACAAAATCTTAAACATGTGGCATTTTAATCAAAATCGGTAGAGCCATTTTCAAGAGGATCAAAATTTTCCATGTAAGGGTAGTTAAGGGTGGAGCTGTTTGCTTCAAAATCTTCGTGTTGCATCCTTGAAAGACATTAAACTTACATAAATACCAACTTTAGTTAATCTAGTTTTCGTTTTTCAGTTATGCTATCCACAGACTCAGACACACACACGCACACACACACACACACACACACACACACACACACACACGCACACACACACACACACACACACGGACCTTATTCAGGGGATCTCAAAACCTATTTCTCCGGTGAAATCTCGACATCGAACTTCAATACTTCCTCCTCTTACCAGTAGAAAAAGCAAAAATGGTTACACACAAAACGTGCAGCATATTTCAAGAATACAATAAACCAGAGAAATGTCTGGTGTCTTTGCGAGAGTAGGACAAAATAGGGCACGCCGATGCACTCTTTGTGTCAATCGCAATGGACGTGCGTTCCAACATTTCCAATTGCATATTCTTACCTTTGGCACCCTTAATATTTGAGTAGTGGGTTGTATATAATTCATATCACCATATTTGCCTCATGTTTAATAGTATTTTTGGTATAATTTTGAGAAAACCGAGGTCATCTATGTTCTAGAAACTGGCATTTCATCCCCTAGCATATAAACAAACGTCCTTTGACGCAGCTAGATGGACCGTTGTATGATAGTACTATATAAGACCCAAGAAAAATTTTGAGATACGAACCATTCAAAAAACCTACCCCTTCCATAATTTCAAACTCTTACGTAGAGAATTGCATCACTTAAACTATAGGGTCAAAATATTACACAATCATACACGTTACGACTTACAAACACCACCGAACACCTATTTTAAATGATATACTAATTGATATATTTTAAAGCTTTGTAAACTTAGACTTGGCGAGAATACCATATACCCCGTCAAAAGCTACCCTTATTCGTATTTACAACATCTTATGTACAAATTGTCACCATTTGACCATTCATCCCGTACTTTACGAATGTAATGCTGGGGAAGGGCGAAAGGGCAACTACCATGGTCAACTTGCCAGTATGACATCTACCCCAACCGATTCGTGTTTTCCCGGTAGACCACATCTGAGGTAACTACCTCACGGGCAACTTACTTGTCCCGGGATAAAATAACCTTCAGAATAGATCGTTTACCTTTAGATGGTAGAAGCCGCGCGTGAAGCTCAAGATCCGAGGTTCAAATCCAGGCTCTGGCATTGAGTTTTTCAGTTCTGATTCCACCTCTTGAACGCTGCCCACACACGGCTTGTGTGTTTAAAACACACCAGCAGCAAGTTCGGCTGGCATAGAAAAATACCAAAAACACAAGGTTATAAAACAAGAAATTCGCACTAAATGTTGTAGTGATAAATCATCAAACCACGGACAACTTCGGGTATTTCACGTAGTCACAAAGAAACACAAGGCTATTGGACAAGTACAACCTAAGTCTAAATGTTGTAGTGATAAATCATCAAACCACGGACAACGTCGGGTATTTCACCTAGTAACAAAGAAACACAAGACTATTGGACAAGTACAACCTAAGTCTAAATGTTGTAGTGATAAATCATCAAACCACGGACAACGTCGGGTATTTCACCTAGTAACAAAGAAACACAAGACTATTGGACAAGTACAACCTAAGTCTAAATGTTGTAGTGATAAATCATCAAACCACGGACAACTTCGGGTATTTCACCTAGTAACAAAGAAACACAAGAATATTGGACAAGTGCAACCTGTCTAAATGTTGTAGTGATAAATCATCAAACCACGGACAACTTCGGGTATTTCACCTAGTAACAAAGAAACACAAGACTATTGGACAAGTACAACCTAAGTCTAAATGTTGTGGTGATAAATCATCAAACCACGGACAACGTCGGGTATTTCACCTAGTAACAAAGAAACACAAGACTATTGGACAAGTGCAACCTAAGTGTAAATGTTGTAGTGATAAATCATCAAACCACGGACAACGTCGGGTATTTCAGCTAGTAACAAAGAAACACAGGACTATTGGACAAGTACAACCTAAGTCTAAATGTTGTAGTGATAAATCATCAAACCACGGACAACGTCGGGTATTTCACCTAGTAACAAAGAAACACAAGACTATTGGACAAGTGCAACCTAAGTGTAAATGTTGTAGTGATAAATCATCAAACCACGGACAACGTCGGGTATTTCAGCTAGTAACAAAGAAACACAAGACTATTGGACAAGTAGAACCTAAGTCTAAATGTTGTAGTGATAAATCATCAAACCACGGACAACGTCGGGTATTTCACCTAGTAACAAAGAAACACAAGACTATTGGACAAGTACAACCTAAGTCTAAATGTTGTAGTGATAAATCATCAAACCACGGACAACGTCGGGTATTTCAGCTAGTAACAAAGAAACACAGGACTATTGGACAAGTACAACCTAAGTCTAAATGTTGTAGTGATAAATCATCAAACCACGGACAACGTCGGGTATTTCAGCTAGTAACAAAGAAACACAAGACTATTGGACAAGTACAACCTAAGTCTAAATGTTGTAGTGATAAATCATCAAACCACGGACAACGTCGGGTATTTCACCTAGTAACAAAGAAACACAAGAATACTGGACAAGTACAACCTAAGTCTAAATGTTGTAGTGATAAATCATCAAACCACGGACAACGTCGGGTATTTCACCTAGTAACAAAGAAACACAAGAATACTGGACAAGTACAACCTAAGTCTAAATGTTGTAGTGATAAATCATCAAACCACGGACAACGTCGGGTATTTCACCTAGTAACAAAGAAACACAAGAATACTGGACAAGTACAACCTAAGTCTAAATGTTGTAGTGATAAATCATCAAACCACGGACAACGTCGGGTATTTCACCTAGTAACAAAGAAACACAAGAATACTGGACAAGTACAACCTAAGTCTAAATGTTGTAGTGATAAATCATCAAACCACGGACAACGTCGGGTATTTCACCTAGTAACAAAGAAACACAAGGCTATTGGACAAGTACAACCTAAGTCTAAATGTTGTAGTGATAAATCATCAAACCACGGACAACGTCGGGTATTTCACCTAGTAACAAAGAAACACAAGACTATTGGACAAGTACAACCTAAGTCTAAATGTTGTAGTGATAAATCATCAAACCACGGACAACGTCGGGTATTTCACCTAGTAACAAAGAAACACAAGACTATTGGACAAGTACAACCTAAGTCTAAATGTTGTAGTGATAAATCATCAAACCACGGACAACGTCGGGTATTTCACCTAGTAACAAAGAAACACAAGAATACTGGACAAGTACAACCTAAGTCTAAATGTTGTAGTGATAAATCATCAAACCACGGACAACGTCGGGTATTTCAGCTAGTAACAAAGAAACACAAGACTATTGGACAAGTGCAACCTACGTCTAAATGTTGTAGTGATAAATCATCAAACCACGGACAACGTTGGGTATTTCACCTAGTAACAAAGAAACACAAGACTATTGGACAAGTACAACCTAAGTCTAAATGTTGTAGTGATAAATCATCAAACCACGGACAACTTCGGGTATTTCACCTAGTAACAAAGAAACACAAGACTATTGGACAAGTGCAACCTACGTCTAAATGTTGTAGTGATAAATCATCAAACCACGGACAACTTCGGGTATTTCACCTAGTAACAAAGAAACACAAGACTATTGGACAAGTGCAACCTACGTCTAAATGTTGTAGTGATTAATCATCAAACCACGGACAACGTCGGGTATTTCACCTAGTAACAAAGAAACACAAGAATACTGGACAAGTACAACCTAAGTCTAAATGTTGTAGTGATAAATCATCAAACCACGGACAACGTCGGGTATTTCAGCTAGTAACAAAGAAACACAAGACTATTGGACAAGTGCAACCTACGTCTAAATGTTGTAGTGATAAATCATCAAACCACGGACAACGTTGGGTATTTCACCTAGTAACAAAGAAACACAAGACTATTGGACAAGTACAACCTAAGTCTAAATGTTGTAGTGATAAATCATCAAACCACGGACAACTTCGGGTATTTCACCTAGTAACAAAGAAACACAAGACTATTGGACAAGTGCAACCTACGTCTAAATGTTGTAGTGATTAATCATCAAACCACGGACAACGTCGGGTATTTCACCTAGTAACAAAGAAACACAAGGCTATAGGACAAGTACAACCTAAGTCTAAATGTTGTAGTGATTAATCATCAAACCACGGACAACGTCGGGTATTTCACCTAGTAACAAAGAAACACAAGACTATTGGACAAGTACAACCTAAGTGTTGTAAGGATAAATCTTGAAACCACGGGCATTTCAGGCAGTTCTTACATAAATAATACTGCCAAATCTATATTTGCATTGTTGAGTAAGAATGTCTTTGTTTGTTAAAATATTTCAAGCCCCTAGCCTGGGAATTAAAACTGCCATTGAGAGTTCAAGTAGCCATAAACGGTTTAAGAATCCTTGAAAAGAGGGTTTTTCATCTCTGGTCAGGTAGCAAATATCTTAAGGTAGGCAACCAACCCCTGTCACAAAACGCTCCCCTTTTGTTTGTCATCTTGGGCGCGCACAAAGTCACTTCAACTTTTTTAATCAGTAAGAAAAGTTAATTACTGCCTCGGAAAAAGAAAAAAGAAGAGGAGGAAACAAAAATATATATAAAAGAAAGAAAGAAGTATTTTCTCTCGTCACAACCCCTTCTTCTACCCCTCAAGTCATCTCTTCCCTTCAAGACACACAAGTTTCGCATCAGAGGGGATGATAATATTCTTTGAACAAGAGTAGAATTCAGAATTAAAACAAACGAATAACATTACCTCACGTTTTAACCTTAAATACGTACTTAATTATTCACTAATTATAAACATTATCTTAATTTACAATGTTGAGCTAAATTAGCACAATTTTTGGTTTGAGATCCCTTCAAAACATGTTTGAGTTACCATCTTGAATTTTTACTTTCTCTACTGGCAGGTAGGGGAAGTATTGTACCCCACCCAAAAATTCGATGTCGAGATTTCACCGGAATTATATGTTTTGAGTGCCCCTGAATCCAAAAAAAAGCATTTTTAGAAAAAGGTTCGTGTGTGTGTGAGTGTGTGTGTGTGTGTGTGCGTGTGTGTGTGTGTGTGTGTGTGTGTGTGTGTGTGTGTCTGTGGAAAACATAACTCAAAAAGGAAAAGTCGGTTAAAAACCAAAGTTGGTATTTAAATTTAATGTTTTTCAAAGATGCGACATGAAGACTATGAAGAAAATAGCCCCACCCTGAACTATCTTTTACATGGATAATTTGTCAAAAAATTTTATTTTCTTGAAAATGGCTCTGACGATTTTGATTAAAATGTTATATGTTTGAGATATTTTTGTGACAAATGAAATGTATATATTTAATTTTGTGGTTATAGCCTATGTAGTTTTGTTTACTCTGGATGACTTTTGAATAATTCGTAAACTGTAAGAGATAGACAAAATCTTAATACACAGAAAATGTAGATCTTGCTAAAATACACAATTTATGTCGAAATAAATTTGTTTGTAGAGTGAACCATTTCAGAGATATACCTTGTTAGCTGTGTCAGTTTCGGAAAATAAAACTTTGGTGAAATGGAACATCGTTGTTTATTTTTATATGTTAAGCGTGCAAAGAGAACGGGACCTCAAAGCTTTAAAAGATTTGATTATCGCACAAAGCCTACTGTATTCTAATATTCCCCTTGTACCTACAAGGAAATAAGCAATAAGATAATTTGTACAAATGTTTATCTCAACTAACACGAAGAAGATATAGGAATAAGAGTTTGTAAGAATGGTTAGTACAAGAGTAGAGAGGTTTCCTAGTTACTGTATATGAGTGTTGGAGGTAAATGGACTATGAGAGACATGTATAATCATGGGTTGACAAGTAAGAAAGTACATATTAGTAATTACTGAGGGCGTTAACTGACAAGACTTGTTTGATGTATTGCTCCATTGTCTTGTGGAATACACCGCCAGCAGTTGCCGAATCACCTTATTCTATTTTCATTACTGTTTCTTATACCAGACAGACATACTTATGGAGCTAAAATGCATATGCTGAATTTTCTGTGAATATTCTCTGATGTTTTCTTCATTCTGAATTAAAACCTTTTTTATAACTGATAAACTGTAATTAGATACCTGACGCAAACGCTCCTTTCCGTCGAAGACGTCGCCTTTAAGACCTATCAGATCTCGTATTTGGTGTCCGGACTAGCTCTAGCAAGAGGTCCTAATCTGCAGGGTGTGCGTGAGTTATGGTAGGAATGGAACCAAACGAAGAATCAACCAACATATCACTTTATTTGTAAATTTCCAGATTTGTAGAGAACTGCCGACGATATTTAAATAGAATGTAACTTTGTAACTTCAACTACAACGTTATAACACTTTAACTTTGTCGCCCTTTAGCAACCGCCGAATTATGTATACGTGCTAGCTTACGTACAACTCCCAAGTTGCACGTGCGTTATCTCGACTCGATTCAAGACGAGTGTCTTGCGTTGCATTTGTTTTTGCGCGAGCAACACGAAGGAAGCGATTTCCATTGGCTAACTTTAGAGCACGTCATGGTAAGATAGGAATCAGCCCGCTGAATCACTAAGGCTGAGTACAAGCAACAATTGTAACCTTATCACTCATTTAAATCTGCCTAGGCTTCCATTCTTGAGACTTTAACATATTCAGCTTTATTACGTCTTCTCCTTAACTATTGACTAGAATCTCCTTTTGTTTCTTTCCATTATCAAATATATATTGACATTATAATTTCGGTTTCAAATTTTTTATAACTGATAAACTGTAATTAGATACCTTAATATATTTTATGTTTTAAATATTAAAATATTTCTGAGTTACAGGATATAGGTGATGGGCGGAGGGGACCACATAGCAAGGGATGAGGGTAGACATAGTTCCTAGAGACCCGTGAACCAAGCAGCCCTCTAGTGCAGCGGCGGGCAAACCCCAACAAGTCAAGGCCACGATTACAGTCGTACACCACCACACACCACGAAATCTACAAGCACATCTGAAACACCAGTGTGGACGGCTCGAACCAACCACACAACACTTACATAACTACATAGGAAGGGGGAAGTTGGCAACATTGCCAGATAAAGATGTAGGTATGGTTTTGTGGTTGAGAGTATGAGGTTGGTCATCTACTATTCCACAATCGACACGTACGACAATAAAACAGCTCATACTCGTATCTTACATTCACATCTACTTCTGTACTCGCTCTTCTAGACAGCACTTTTACCAAGGGCTTGTTTCTCAGACTACCCTTTCTTTCCATTCTCTTTGGATGACATCACGCCAAACAAATGAAAGATATGAAATAATTCAGAACGGAAAACAATTACAAATTATATGTCGGTAATGGCTAATGCCACAGGAAGTATATAAATTATGTGTTATAAAGATATCTGATTGTTATTTTGTACTAAATATGTGTCTATTCTACCTACCAAGCACCACTCGTGCCATTTTAAATAATAATAATAATAATAATAATAATAATAATAATAATAATAATAATAATAATAATAATAATAATAATAATAATAATAATAATAATAATAATAATAATAATAATAATAATAATAATAATAATAATAATAATAATAATAATAATAATAATAATAATAATAATAATAATAATAATAATAATAATAATAATAATAATAATAATAATAATAATAATAATAATAATAATAGTAGTAATAATAATAATAATAATAGTCGTAATAGTAATAATAATAATAATAATAATAATAATAATAATAATAATAATAATAATAACAACACTAATAACAATACTAACAATAATAATAACACTAATAATAATAATAATAATAATAATAATAATAATAATAATAATAATAATAATAATAATAATAATAATAATAATAATAATAATAATAATAATAATAATAATAATAATAATAATAGTAGTAATAATAATAATAATAATAGTCGTAATAGTAATAATAATAATAATAATAATAATAATAATAATAATAATAATAATAATAATAATAATAATAATAACAACACTAATAACAATACTAACAATAATAATAACACTAATAATAATAATAATAATAATAATAATAATAATAATAATAATAATAATAATAATAATAATAATAATAATAATAATAATAATAATAATAATAATAATAATAATAATAATAATAATAATAATAATAATAATAATAATAATAATAATAATAATAATAATAATAATAATAATAATAATAATAATAATAATAATAGTAATAATAATAATGAATAAATGATAATAATAACACTAATAACAATATTAACAATAATAATAGTAATAATTAGGGCTAGGAAGTTCATGCATTTGCATGTTTTTTCATAGGTGTTAAAAATGTATGCTTTTACATTATGTGCACGAATTATGGAATTTTCAGTTATTTGAACATGATTTTATAGTGCATATAACCGCATATTTTCTTGATTTTTGATAAATGCATATTACTTCAATATTATATCCCCTATATTGCATATTTTAATGCTTTCTATGTTTGTTTTTTTTTTTTTTTTTTTTTTTTTTTTTTTTTTTTTTGTGTTTTCCATCTGGATAATATTTTTGACATTGGAATATGAAATGATGCACATGAAGACACAACTCACAAAGATTTTAATATTCTAGCCCCTATATTGCATATTTTAATTATTTTCATGGTTTTTTATTATTTTTTCCATCTGTATAATATTTTTCACATTGGTAGTGTTGCACATGATGATGCAACTCGCGAGGTGGCGAAAACTAATGCTGAGTCATGTTGTCATGTAGTGAATCCCCTGTTTCATCCTTTCATTATATGTAGGCGCGTAGAAAATAATTAGTGCGTTATCTGAGAGGTTTATAGTAGCAAAGATAAAGTGCAGGTCAACGTTTTGAGCAGCACGATTATAGCAACGCTTGCCTCTGCGTGATCTTCAAACGTAACAGTGTTGTGAACTGGTTCCCTCCAAATTAAATTACGCGTATAAAATGTTAAAAAGCTCTTCAAATGCCGAAAATAAAACCAACTCCGAGTGCTAGATTAATTAATTTACAGAACGAGTTTTCGGGTGATTTAATATCTACAGATAATAGGGCACTGTCTTGTGGAGCGTGTGAGAAAAATGTAAGGAGTGAGAAAAGATTTCAAATAGGTCGGCACATAAACACAGCAAAACATAAGGAGAATTTAATCAGAAAATTCACAAACAAAGAACGTGTTCAAAAACAGCTAGTAGAGTGTTTACGAAGTAGGGTTATTGAATTATATGACTTGTGCCAAGCATTTTTAGTTGCTGAGATTCCCTTGTTCAAAATTAATAATCCGATATTTAAAAACTTTCTTGCCAAGTACACTCGACAACATGTGCCTGAAGAAAGTACACTGCGTAACACTTATGTAGGACATTGTTACAATAACGTATTGTCAAATATACAAAATGAATTAGTGGATCAGTTTGTGTGGTTGTCTATTGATGAAACCCCTGATTCTGAGCGCCGTTCTGTTGCTAATATAATCGTGGGTGCTTTCAATAATGAACAAAAGACTACACCTTATCTTCTTAATGTGTGCGAATTGTCGGCCACTAACAATGTAACTGTGACCCAGTTTGTGATGGACACTTTGAAATCACTATGGCCGTGTGGAATCAAATACGCCCGGTTACTTTTATTTGTTACTGAAGCAGGTCCTTATATGCTAAAATCAGGACAAACTCTGAAAGGTATTTTTCCTAACTTAATTCATATAACTTGTTAGGCACACGCTCTTCATCGCATTTCTGAGACAATACGTGATTATTTCCGGCTGGTAGATACGTTTGTGTCCAGTACAAAGAGAATTTTTGTTAAATCTCCTAAAAGAGTTAAGTTGTTTAGATCAACAGCACCTAATATCCGACTTCCTCCTGTACCGGTGTTAACTCGATGGGGAACATGGGTCGATGCAGTTTTATATTATGCTGAGCACATAGAAATAGTCGGAGAGGTTGTTAATTCATTGGACTCGAAAAATGCTTCATCAATAGAAACTGTGCAAAATATTCTGTCAGACACTGGGTTAAAAGAGGATCTTAGTTTCATATCTGCCCATTTTTCTTTCTTACCAACAGCCATAACGGCATTGGAAGCTGTAGGATCTCCTTTGTATGAATCACTTGCTGTCTTTGAAAAAACAATATGTGACCTAAGTTCGGTTCCTGGTAGTCTAGGACAAAAAGTGAATTATGTAGTTTCAAAAAATTGTGGTTATAAACGGATGTGCGATATTCGAGACATCCTGGAAAGAAAACCATCTGTCACACCAAGAGACTTGACTCTCTCTGCAAAGCAGTTAACATCATTTAAATATGCCCCGATAAGATCTTGTGACGTGGAGAGAAGTTTTTCACGTTACAAAAGTGTTTTGCGAGACAACAGACGATGTTTTACAGTTGAACATTTTTGCAAAGTGTTTGTTGTGAACTGCAATTTAGCAGTTAATACTAGCAGCAGGTCCACTTCTGCTTCAACCTCTAACGAATAAGGTAACTTTATTATTTATACCAACTCGTCTTGTCTACTGCAAAGGGACATCAATCGTTTTAATTAATAGTGCATAATTCTTGGTATATTTTCAGGTTTTTAAGAGCATATTTGCATGCATATTTCAGTGTTTTTAGGGCATGAACTTCCGAGCCCTAGTAATAATAATAACAATAATAATAATAATAATAATAATAATAATAATAATAATAATAATAATAATAATAATAATAATAAAAATAATAACACTAATAACAATAATAATAAATAATAACAATAACAATAATTTAGTTGAACATTTCTGTGTCGCATTTTGCACACGAGAGTTGCAGTTGCAGTTGTGGTCATCAAAGCTCAGCTCAGTCTGTATTTTAATTTGCAAGAATAACTTAAGAGATGAAAGCATGTGAGTGAGTGAGTGAGTGAGTGAGTCAGTGAGTGAGTGAGTGAGTGAGTGAGTGAGTGAGTGAGTGAGTGTGTCAGGTTTAAGGGCCCGTCGATAACTTGGTCATTAGGGCCCCTGAAAGCATGCGAGTGAGTGAGCGTCAGGTTTAAGGGCCCGTCGATAACTTGGTCATTAGGGCCCCTGAAAGCATGCGAGTGAGTGAGTGTGCCAGGTTTAAGGGCCCGTCGACAACTTGGTCATTAGGGCCCCTGAAAGCATGCAATTCATTTACAAATAGCAATATGAAAATAACATTTTGAACGTTCATTTAGTAGCAATCGTACTAATCGATTATTGAGCATATATTTAACAAAGTAATTGATCATTTTTGTAGCTTTTCTTTTAATGGATGAATGATGAGTGAATTCGAACCAGCCAATGCGGAACGGGTAGGCGACACACGTCCAACGATAAAAGTAATAGCGATTAATGCAAATTCAGTGTCTACTATTGCAGATTGATACCCTAAGTGAGGAAAATAGGAGTAGTAATCAGAAACGCAGCACTTTAAAGCATGAGTTAGAAGCAATAGAAAAGTGCAAATATCGTACAATCTTGTATGTTTGCAACTGGCTTACGTCAGACACCTATCTATCGCTGCAAACAACAAAATGGCACAAAGACTCACAAACATTATCAAACATTCAACATTAATATATCTATTTTAACGAGATCTAACTTCTTTATACTGCGTTTTACCGTCTTATAGTTTATATAAAATACACGAAGTATATTTAGAACGAAATAGTGGAGAACCGGAATGAAAATCACAAATTTTCCCTCCACGGGAAGATTTTTCTACAATCAGGGACCTCAAATCATGTATCTCGGATAAAATGTTGATATGATAGTTTTGGGGGTACAGACATTAAAAATCTGATGTGTTGCACTCACATGACTTTCTCTACTCTTGTACTAACCATTCTTACAAACTCTTATTCCTATATCTTCTTCGTGTTAGTTGAGATAAACATTTGTACAAATTATCTTACTGCTTATTTCCTTGTAGGTACAAGGGGAATATTAGAATACAGTAGACTTTGTGCGATAGTCAACTGTTTTAAAGCTTTGAGATTCCGTTCTCTTTGCACATTTAACATGAACAACGATGTTCCATTTCACGAAAGTTTTAAGTTTTCCGAAACTCACACACATAAAAAGGAATATCTCCGAAATGGTTCACTCTACAAGAAAATTTATTTGGACATAAATTGTGTATTTTAGCAAGATCTACATTTTTTTATAGTATGATTTGGTCTATCTCTAACGGTTTACCAGTTATACAAAAGTCGTCCAGAGTAAATACGACTACAGGAGCTATAGCCCGAAAATTCAAGATATACATTTCATTTGCCATAAAAATGTCTCAAACATATGACATTTTAATCACAATCGTTAGAGCTATTTTCAAAAAAATCAAAATCTACGAAAAATGTTCCATGTAAAGGGTAGTTTAGGGTGGGGCTATTTTCTTCAGAATCTTCGTGTTGCATCCTTGAAAGACATTAAACTTAAATACCAACTTTGGTTTTTAAGCGACCTTTCGTTTTTGGGTTATTTTGTCCACAGACTGACAGACAGACACACACACACGGACCTTTTTTTTTTTTTTTTTTTTAAATTCTTGGGGTTACAAAACATGGTGGAAGACAACACTTCCTCTACTTACTTTACATACTAGGGAACTGAAGGTATAATGTTACATTTTTTATATTAAAGATGTAGTAACAGAAAAAAATGAGTAAACCATGCAGTCATGTTTTATTCACGGACATATTCAAAGAAAATATTTTCGTAATAAAGTGATTTGGTAGGAAAGGCGGTGTTCCTTTCTGGTCCGCCATCTTGTTCCTTCCCCTTCACTTGTTCGCAAGTTTATTCTTCTTCTTCTTCGATGTCTTCATTACGCCTGGCTGATCTCGCTTTGAGGCAAGATTTGGAAACTATGGGTCGCGAGCCTACGCTGCACGCAAGGCAAGAATGTGCTGAAAACCCACTCTTTCCATAAAAACTGCAATATCCGTCGACCTTATTACATACCGATCAAGTATGTTTTGGTATTGGTTCAACAAAGTTTATGAAATGACTTTTGTGCAATCCTACATTAAAACGGTTTATTATGAAGGCATAAATGGTGCTAAATTATCCTATTTATGGTAACAGTGACAGAAAATGAATGACGTAATTACCTTGGTGACAATATAGCAATGACGTCATCACCGCTACAACATAAATAATCGCTGTTATTGGTGTCACGATTCAGTTATTTGCCTTGATGTAATGGCATTCCAGAAGCACTAAATACCCACCCGCTTTTAAACATTTGACTCAGTTTGCTGAAGCTCTCCTGCGTGAGACTATTTCTCTAAACATTTATCTCAAATAACACGTTGACTGTTGCCTCAGCCTTGCACTCTTTTGAGGTTATAAAAGCGTTCGAGTCTATGTATTATCATTCATTTGTTACAGTCGATGTTGCCAAGGAAACCTGGCAATATTGTGTAACATTGAAGTAAAAAGCGCCCTCTATAACCCCTTGCTTCCCCTCACAGGGAAGTAAAGTGAATTGAAATGTCGTGTTTCTGAAAAGAAAAAATTGCCTCGAAAGGGAACAGAATTCACAAGTAGCAACAGGAATAGGGGACGACGATGACGTGGAACGTCGAGCTTCAGTCTTTTCCAATATTGTTTCTGTTCTGGCACTCAGCTCCTGCGGGCGAGTGACTGTCTTTTGTTCCGCTCGCAGATGAAACAAGTGAAAACACTTGCTTTCTTAGAAAAAAGAAGTGGAACATTTTCAGATGAAGAATCGCGCGCTTTTCTTCCGCTTAGCAAATTTTATAAGGTAAATGTAGTGAAAATATTCCCCTGTGGATGGGGCTTGTGTTCCCGCTCTCGTGTTCTGAAGGATTTTTTAATCTGCTTTATTGATACGCAAGCAACAGTGATTTATATTTGAGTAAAAATTCCTGATAAATAGTGTTCACATGACTTTCACTACTCACTCTTGTACAAACTATTCTTTCTTCTATCAACATTTTAATAGATAAACATTTGTACAAATTATATTATTCTTAATTTTCTTGTAGGTACAAGGGGAATATGGGAATACCGTAGGCTCTGAGCGATAGAGATTCCGTTCTGTTTGTACGGTTAACATAAAAAAATGAATGATGTTCCATTTCACGAAAGTTTTAAGTTTCCCGAAACTGACACAAACAACAATGAATATCTCCGAAATGGTTCACTCCACAAAACAAATTATGCAGACATAAATTGTGTGTTTTAGTGAGGTCTACATTTTTTGTACAGTAAGATTTTGTCTATCTCTTACGGTTTACGACTTATTCAAGAATCGTCCACAGTAAACAGGACTACATAGGCTATAGCTAGAAAATCCAAGCCATGTATTTCATTTGTCATACAAGTATCTTAAACATATGACATTTTAATCACAACCGTTAGAGCCATTTTCAAGAAAATCAAAATTTTCGAAAAATGTTCCATGTAAAGGGTAGTTTGGGGTGGGGCTATTTTCTTCAAAATCTTCGTGTCGCGTCCTTGAAAGACATTAAACTTAAATACCAACTTTGGTTTTTAACCGACTTTTCGTATTTTAGTTATGCTGTCCACAGACTGACACATACACACACACACACACACACACACACACACACACACACACACACACACACACACACACACACACACACACACACAACACGGCTTTTTCTAAAACTCTGATGTGTTGCACTCACATGACTTTCTCTACTCTTGTACTAACCATTCTTACAAACTCTTATTCCTATATCTTCTTCGTGTTAGTTGAGATAAACATTTGTACAAATTATCTTATTGCTATTTCCTTGTAGGTACAAGGGGAATATTAGACTACAGTAGGCTTTGTGCGATAGTCAAATCTTTTAAAGCTTTGAGATTCCGCTCTCTTTGCACACTTAACATATAAACAATTTAACAACGATGTTCCATTTCACGAAAGTTGTTTTCCGAAACTCACACACATAACAAGGAATATCTCCGAAATGGTTCAATCTAGAAGAAAATTTATTGGGACATAAATTGTATATTTTAGCAAGATCTACATTGTTTCTATACTATGATTTGGTCTATCTGTAACGGTTTACCAGTTATACAAAAGTCGCCCAGAGTAAATACGACTACAGGGGCTATAGCCAGAAAATTCAAGATATACATTTCATTTGTCATAAAAATATCTCAAACATATGACATTTTAATCACAATCCTTAGAGCCATCTACAAGAAAATAAAAATTTTCGAAAAATGTTCCATGTAAAGGGTAGTTTAGGGTGGGGCTATTTTGTTCGAAATCCTCGTGTCGCATCCTTGAAAGACATTAAACCTAAATAGCAAATTTGGTTTTTAACCGACTTTTCGTTTTTGAGTTATGCTGTCCACAAACTGGCAGGCACACAGACACACACGTGCGAGCGCGCGCTCCTTTTTCTAAAAATGCTTTCTTTTTATTCAGGGGGTCTCGAAAACATATATTCCCGGTGAAATCTCGACACCGTATGTTTGGGTGGAATACAATACTTCCTCTGCTTACCACTAGACCAAGTAAACAGGGACCTCTCAGATATGGGTAACTCCGCAAAATAATGTGCTAGGTATAACGAGATGTTCGTACATTACTGTTTCCATGTAAAGGGTAGTTTGGTGTGAAAATCCTCATGTTGCATCCTTGAACACTGCTGACTTTAAATACCAAGTTTAATATTTAACCTATTTTTCGTCTTTGAGTTGTGATTACGAAGATAACATGCATAGGACGTTTTTCATGGTGTATAATTCTGTGTGTAATACGCTATCAATCTTAATTAACACCCTGTATATGTGGACAACATAGTTGGAAGTATCACCTCATTACTGGAACTTCCCAGACATGACTATGAACGTCCACTAACACCCTGTATATGTGGACAACATAGTTGGAAGTATCGCCTCATTACTGGAACTTCCCAGACATGACTATGAACGTCCATTAACACCCTGTATATGTGGACAACATAGTTGGAAGTATCGCCTCATTACTGGAACTTCCCAGACATGACTATGAACGTCCATTAACACCCTGTATATGTGGACAACATAGTTGGAAGTATCGCCTCATTACTGGAACTTCCCAGACATGACTATGAACGTCCATTAACACCCTGTATATGTGGACAACATAGTTGGAAGTATCGCCTCATTACTGGAACTTCCCAGACATGACTATGAACGTCCACTAACACCCTGTATATGTGGACAACAAAGTTGGAAGTATCGCCTCATTACTGGAACTTCCCAGACATGACTATGAACGTCCATTAACACCCTGTATATGTGGACAACATAGTTGGAAGTATCGCCTCATTACTGGAACTTCCCAGACATGACTATGAACGTCCACTAACACCCTGTATATGTGGTCAACATAGTTGGAGGTATCGCCTCATTACTGGAACTTCCCAGACATGACTATGAACGTCCATTAACAGCCTGTATATGTGGACAACATAGTTGGAAGTATCGCCTCATTACTGGAACTTCCCAGACATGACTATGAACGTCCACTAACACCCTGTATATGTGGACAACATAGTTGGAAGTATCGCCTCATTACTGCAACTTCCTAGACATGACTATGAACGTCCATTAACACCCTGTATATGTGGACAACATAGTTGGAAGTATCGCCTCATTACTGGAACTTCCCAAACATGACTATGAACGTCCACTAACACCCTGTATATGTGGACAACATAGTTGGAAGTATCGCCTCATTACTGGAAGTTCCCAGACATGACTATGAACGTCCATTAACACCCTGTATATGTGCACAACATAGTTGGAAGTATCGCCACATTACTGGAACTTCCCAGACATGACTATGAACGACCATTAACACCCTGTATATGTGGACAACATAGTTGGAAGTATCGCCTCATTACTGCAACTTCCCAGACATGACTATGAACGTCCATTAACACCCTGTATATGTGGACAACATAGTTGGAAGTATCGCCTCATTACTGGAACTTCCCAGACATGACTATGAACGTCCACTAACACCCTGTATATGTGGACAACATAGTTGGAAGTATCGCCTCATTACTGCAACTTCCCAGACATGACTATGAACGTCCATTAACACCCTGTATATGTGGACAACATAGTTGGAAGTATCGCCTCATTACTGCAACTTCCCAGACATGACTATGAACGTCCATTAACACCCTGTATATGTGGACAACATAGTTGGAAGTATCACCTCATTACTGCAACTTCCCAGACATGACTATGAACGTCCATTAACACCCTGTATATGTGGACAACATAGTTGGAAGTATCGCCTCATTACTGCAACTTCCCAGACATGACTATGAACGTCCATTAACACCCTGTATATGTGGACAACATAGTTGGAAGTATCACCTCATTACTGCAACTTCCCAGACATGACTATGAACGTCCATTAACACCCTGTATATGTGGACAACATAGTTGGAAGTATCGCCTCATTACTGCAACTTCCCAGGCATGACTATGAACGTCCATTAACACCCTGTATATGTGGACAACATAGTTGGAAGTATCGCCTCATTACTGCAACTTCCCAGACATGACTATGAACGTCCATTAACACCCTGTATATGTGGACAACATAGTTGGAAGTATCTCCTCCTTACTGGAACTTCCCAGACATGACTATGAACGTCCATTAACACCCTGTATATGTGGACAACATAGTTGGAAGTATCGCCTCATTACTGGAACTTCCCAGACATGACTATGAACGTCCATTAACACCCTGTATATGTGGACAACATAGTTGGAAGTATCTCCTCCTTACTGGAACTTCCCAGACATGACTATGAACGTCCATTAACACCCTGTATATGTGGACAACATAGTTGGAAGTATCGCCTCATTACTGGAAGTTCCCAGACATGACTATGAACGTCCATTAACACCCTGTATATGTGGACAACATAGTTGGAAGTATCGCCTCATTACTGGAAGTTCCCAGACATGACTATGAACGTCCATTAACACCCTGTATATGTGGACAACATAGTTGGAAGTATCACCTCATTACTGGAACTTCCCAGACATGACTATGAACGTCCATTAACACCCTGTATATGTGGACAACATAGTTGGAAGTATCGCCTCATTACTGGAAGTTCCCAGACATGACTATGAACGTCCACTAACACCCTGTATATGTGGACAACATAGTTGGAAGTATCGCCTCATTACTGGAAGTTCCCAGACATGACTATGAACGTCCACTAACACCCTGTATATGTGGACAACATAGTTGGAAGTATCGCCTCATTACTGGAAGTTCCCAGACATGACTATGAACGTCCACTAACACCCTGTATATGTGGACAACATAGTTGGAAGTATCGCCTCATTACTGGAAGTTCCCAGACATGACTATGAACGTCCATTAACACCCTGTATATGTGGACAACATAGTTGGAAGTATCGCCTCATTACTGGAACTTCCCAGACATGACTATGAACGTCCATTAACAACCTGTATATGTGGACAACATGGTTGGAAGTATCGCCTCATTACTGGAAGTTCCCAGACATGACTATGAACGTCCATTAACACCCTGTATATGTGGACAACATAGTTGGAAGTATCGCCTCATTACTGGAAGTTCCCAGACATGACTATGAACGTCCACTAACACCCTGTATATGTGGACAACATAGTTGGAAGTATCGCCTCATTACTGGAAGTTCCCAGACATGACTATGAACGTCCACTAACACCCTGTATATGTGGACAACATAGTTGGAAGTATCGCCTCATTACTGGAAGTTCCCAGACATGACTATGAACGTCCACTAACACCCTGTATATGTGGACAACATAGTTGGAAGTATCGCCTCATTACTGGAACTTCCCAGACATGACTATGAACGTCCACTAACACCCTGTATATGTGGACAACATAGTTGGAAGTATCGCCTCATTACTGGAACTTCCCAAACATGACTATGAACGTCCACTAACACCCTGTATATGTGGACAACATAGTTGGAAGTATCGCCTCATTACTGGAAGTTCCCAGACATGACTATGAACGTCCACTAACACCCTGTATATGTGGACAACATAGTTGGAAGTATCGCCTCATTACTGGAACTTCCCAGACATGACTATGAACGTCCATTAACAACCTGTATATGTGGACAACATAGTTGGAAGTATCGCCTCATTACTGGAACTTCCCAGACATGACTATGAACGACCATTCCATCTAAGCAGCCCTCTATAGGGTTCCTTTGAGCAATCCTCCAGCACCACCACACTCCACGAAACATAGAACCGTAAGAGAGAGACAAAATCTTAATGTACAAAAATGTAGATCTCACTAAAACACACAATTTAGGTGCAGATAAATTTTTTGTAGAGTGAACCATTTCGGAGATATTCCTTCTTATTGCGTTAGTTTCGTAAAATAAACAAAGAGAACGGGATCTCAAAGCTGTAAAACATTTGACTATCGCACAAAGCCTACTGTATTCTAATATTCCCCTTGTACCTACAAGGAAATACAATATCTTGTCTCAGTGCATGGTACAGAATGTAAAAAACATCACATTTATACAATTTACTCAAAATAATTTCAAAACTTTTGAACTTGTGTGTAGAAGATATCAATGTCATAAAAAGTTTTATTTCGAGAATTCTTTCCTCTGAATGAAAACAAAGAAGTTAATATTATTACATCACTTGAGGAGATTAAAGTTTGTTTTGATGAACACATTCTCAAATATCTAACAGTTAATTACTGGAAGTTGCGTTCAATGTTTTCTCTGGGGTTCATTTTCATCAAAACAAAGATTGTGTGATGTTGGTAAACATGTGGAAGCCTTGAGACTGACTCAACTAACAATTTACTTATGTAGGTACACTAAAAGCAGCTTACGAACGATTCTCGCTCTCGTACAAAAACTTAAATATATGGCATTTTAATGAAAATCGCCAGAGTTAATTTTAAAAATATCAAAATGTTTGAAAAATATTTTACGTAAAAGTTAGTCTAGAGTGGCGGAATTTTCTTGTCGCATGCTTGTATGATGGTGTAAACAGCAAAATTTGTATTTCACAGACTTTCTGTTTTCTAATTGTGCTATTAAAACACATGCATATATACATACATACACGCGAATCTCTTCCTAGCAAACCTTGATCTTTTGTTCAGGGCATCGCAAACAAGTATTTACGGTGTGGATGTCGAATATTTGGATGGAATGTATGTAATACTTCTACTTAATATATATAGTAAAAAGGAAAAAATTTGGAAATCAAAAGATTTTGAGGTTTGAAAATTTGCATGTAAATATTCTCACAATTTGTAATCTGTTAGCAACTTAGATGTAAAAAATGCTCAAAAGTTGTAATTTATTAGCACCTTACATGTAAATATGCTCACAATTTGTAATTTGTTAGTAATTAGATGTAAATATGCTCAAAATTTGTAATTTGTTAGTAATTTACATGCAAATATGTTCAAAATGTGTAATTTGTAAGTAATTTAGATGTAAAAATGCTGAATTTGTTAATTTCGTTTGATGTATTTGACAGTTTATATGGTTTATATCGGCCAGCCTCTCAAAGGATCTTCTTTACGATTCAGTGAAATACAAAAGAACACGAGGAACAATGCATCTTCTCTAAACATTTCTTTCTTAATGAGATTTCTTTAAGAATAAAGAAGTCTCTCTCTATATTTACCAAGTTGCTAGTAGCTCTCTGTCTCTGTCTCTCTCTCTCTCTCTCTCAGATACTTTGATGTGCTCCCCCGTTCGATTTTACTTATTAATTCTTGGAGTTTAATATTCCTTGGCCCTAACCCTATTTAAAGAACAACCCCTTCTTCCTTTTTTTTTTCTTTCTTAGCATTTCAATTTTTGAGGCGGCAGTAGCAGTAGCAGCAGCAGCTATAGAATCGCTCGCATGCCATTGGCCGACGCTTGGGAAGCCATACCTGTCTGAAAGAATTGCCATGGTAACGCACCGGATATTGAATTTTCCGCCAACGCCCTTTTTCTGGCGCTCCTGCGCAAGCCATTTCAAGAAAATGGAAAGTCTTTCCCGGGCTATCATTGATTTTATCTTGTTACTTGTAAAAAATGGGAGTGGCTTTAACGTACAAGCATGTTTACCAATCTCAACATAAACACTCACATGAATTTCTCTATCCACTCTTCCACAAAAGCTAATTGTTCCATCTACTTGATGCTAAGTAGAGAGGCACAACTCCACATGCAGCTCTTGCAGTTTTATACCCTTTGTATCTAACCACAAACAAAAGAATGCTTTCTAGCAGTTCAAAAATCTAAAAAGCATTTTAAAGTTCAAATAAAATACAACAAAATCATTAATGCCACATAATGGGATGTCAATATTTGTATAGTTGCAGCATTTTACCCAACATTCATTCATATTGAACGAGTTCTCAGAGAAAATCTGCCTATTATTAGTCACATATGAAATTATTTTAAACCAAAATCTTTAGAGGTATTTTTAGAAAGGAAAAAAGTAACTAAAAATTTTCCATATAACGGTAGCTTTTGATAAATTTTTATAAGAATTTTGTGTCCATTTTACTACATTTCAGTAATAATTCCCGTTTTGAGGTCCCATAAACAAAAAAGGTCCATGTGTCGGTCTCTGAACTCAAAAACGAAAAGTAGGTTACATTTTAGTTCAGCATGTTTCAAGGAAACCCCCCACTCCACACTACCTTTGCATGGAATATTTTCCCAAAATTTTCATTCTCACGAAAATGAATATTCTTTGAAGTTCTTTTCATTTTGAATCACTTTTGTATAGCTGAAAAACTGTAAGAGATAGACGAAATATTACTATACAAAAAATCTGATGTGTTGCACTCATATGACTTTCTCTACTCTTGTACAAACCATTCTTCCAAACTCTTATTCCTATATCTTCTTCGTGTTAGTTGAGATAAACATTTGTACAAATTATCTTATTGCTTATTTCCTTGTAGGTACAAGGGGAATATTAGAATACAGTAGGCTTTGTGCGATAGTCAAATCTTTTAAAGCTTTGAGATCCCGTTCTTTTGCACAATTAACATATAAAAAATGAACAACGTTGTTCCATTTCACGAAAGTTTTAAGTTATCCGAAACTGGCACAATTAATAAGGAATATCTCCGAAATGGTTCACTCCTCAAAAATAAAAAAAACGATATGGACATAAATTGTGTTTTAGTGAGTTCTACATTTTTTGTACTGTAAAATTTGGTCTATCTCTTACGGTTTGCGGGTTACTCACTCACTCACTCACTCACTCACCCACTCACTCACCCACTCACTCACCCACTCACTCACTCACCCACTCACTCACCCACCCACTTATTCACCCACTCACTCACCCACCCACTCATTCACCCACTCACTCACCCACTCACTCACTCACCCACTCACTCACCCACTCACTCACCCACACACTCACCCACTCACTCACCCACTTACCCACTCACTCACCCACTCACTCGCTCACTCACCCACTCACTCATCCACTCACTCACTGACTCACCCACTCACTCACTCACCTACTCACTCACCCACTCACTCACCCACTCACTCACCCACTTACTCATTCACTCACTCTCACACTCACTTACCCACTCACTCACACACCCACTCACTCACTCATCCATTCACTCACTCTCTCAACTCACTCACCCACTCACTCACCCACTCAGTCGCTCACTCACCCACTCACTCACTTACCCACTCCCTCACCCACCCACTCACTCTCTCAACTCACCCACTCACTCACCCACTCTCTCACCCACTGACGCTCACACTCACTTACCCACTCCCTCACTCACCCACTCACTCTCTCAGCTCACCCACTCACTTACCCACTGACTCATTCACTCACTTACCCACTCCCTCACTCACCCACTCACTCTCTCAGCTCACCCACTCACTCACCCACTGACGCTCACACTCACTTACCCACTCCCTCACTCACCCACTCACTCTCTCAGCTCACCCACTCACTCACCCACTGACTCATTCACTCACTTACCCACTCCCTCACTCACCCACTCACTCTCTCAGCTCACCCACTCACTTACCCACTGACTCATTCACTCACTTACCCACTCCCTCACTCACCCACTCACTCTCTCAGCTCACCCACTCACTCACCCACTGACGCTCACACTCACTTACCCACTCACTCACCCACTCACTCTCTCAACTCACCCACTCACTCTCTCAACTCACTCACCCACTCACTCACTTATCCACTCACCCACCCACTCACTCTCTCAACTCACTCACTCACCCAC
Organism: Tenodera sinensis; assembly: GCA_030765045.1. Classification (NCBI taxonomy): domain Eukaryota; kingdom Metazoa; phylum Arthropoda; class Insecta; order Mantodea; family Mantidae; genus Tenodera; species Tenodera sinensis. The sequence continues at coordinate 3,333,386 of CM060967.1, read as the reverse complement.
TCACTCACTCAACTCACCCACTCACTCACCCACTCATTCACTCACTCACCCACTCTCTCACCTACTCACTCACTCTCTCACCTACTCACTCACTCTCTCACCTACTCACCCACTCACTCACTGACTTACTCACTCTCTCAACTCACCCACTCACTCACCCACTCACTCGCCTACTCACTCACCCACTCACTCACTCGTTCTATGGATATGCGGTGCAGATAGTCTGGAATTCTACACTTCTTGAATATCGCCACAAAGTAATGGTGATCTAGCAGTTTAAAAATTATAATTTAATTGGAATTGAAGCTAATGTATATCTCGAAAATACTTAGCCTAAAATTAACAAATTTGAATAAGACATACGGTTTCTTGCAATACGTTTGTATTGTCTATTTATTACAGTTTACCCAACATATTACGAAATTAATGCAGAATAAAGGAGACCTTACATGCAACTTACAGGATATTCGCGTGACTCATAAGTCTCATAAGAAATGTTAATCAAAATTTATAAAACCATTTTTCACAAAATTAATTTTTTTTTTCCGCTGACGAGTTATATGCATTTTGCACGTTTCTGAAAATTGCACCATTTGTTCAAAATTTTATTGGCACCATTTTTAAAAAAAAATATCTGATGCATTGTACTGAAAAACTGAAAGCAAAGACACGAAATGTATCGGAAATGGTTATCTCAACAAAGGATTTGACATAAATTGTGTTTTTTAACCAGATGTTATACAAAAGTCATTCAGAATGAAGAGAACTTCAGAGAATATTCACAGAAAATTCATGACATACATTTTATTTCTTATGAACATTTCTTAAACATTTTAATCAAAATGCTAGCGCCATTTTAATAAATTCAAAATATTCGAAAAAAGGGTAGTTTGGGATGGGGGATGTTCTTGGGTCCTTATTAGATGCTGGTCTATTGTTCACTGGCAGTGGAATGCACCACGTGTTCTTGTACGTAATAGAAAAGGTAAGAATAAGTAAAATGACTGACTGACTGACTGATAGACCGTCAAGGTGTAACAACTACAGTCTAGGGACACGTACAAGGCAATAACGTCAAGTCCTTACCTTCCTTATCTAGCATACAACAACTTTCAATAACACAAAACTTAAAAATTTAAATGTGATGAAAGTTTATTTCCAAATATTCGAAATAATTCGCTTAACTCAAGAGTGTCGAGGTCCCATCCCTAGTTATCGTTATATTGAGAGATGTTCTTCTACTTTAAACCGACACTTCACTTGATATACTTCAACTTTCGTCGAGAGTTCACTTAGTTCACTCCATCAATTCCCTAATAGGAATTAGTTAAGACTGTCCTTTGTCACTTCATTAAGGTGAGCTAGTTCACTGAACACTGTCATTTCACTAATGTGAACTAGTTCACGAAGCACTTCATTTTATTAATGTGAACTAGTTTACGGAGCACTTCATTTCACTAATGTGAACTAGTTCACGGAACACTTCATTTCACTAATGTGAACTAGTTCACGAAGCACTTTATTTCATTAATGTAAACTAGTTTACGGAGCACTTCATTTCACTAATGTGAACTAGTTCACGGAGCACTTCATTTCATTAATGTGAACTAGTTTACGGAGCACTTCATTTCACTAATGTGAACTAGTTCACGAAGCACTTCATTTCATTAATGTGAACTAGTTTACGGAGCACTTCATTTCACTAATGTGAACTAGTTCACGGAGCACTTCATTTCACTAATGTGACCTAGTTCACGGAGCACTTCATTTCACTTATGTGAACAAGATCACTGAACGTTGTCACTAAACTAAGATGAGCTAGTTCACTCATCATTGTCACTTCAGTAATGTGAACGAGTTCACTGATCACTGTCACTTCAGTGATGCGAACGAGTTCAGCAGTTCACAATAGCTTCACTTTGTTCCATGATGTAGTGGCGTAATGAAATACGCCGGACCTAGCTTGTTGGTCTCAGTGGCTCAGTTGGTTAGACGCTAGCCTACTGATCCCAAGGTCGCGGGTTCAAACCCACCAGACCGATGTACGACAGCTCCATGTCAGTAGATTGATTGGCATGTAAAAGAACTCCTGTGGGATGAAATTTCTGCACACTGGCGACGCTTGTGTGATTCTGGAAATTGACAGAGTCGTTAAATAACAAAATAATGAATTACCGACGTAGCCTCTTCTTCCGGACGGTTCACTCGCTGGATTGTGGGACACAGAACGTGTCGAATGTCTTGTAGTAATGAAACTCTGGGAACAGCGCCTCAATACACTGCATAACTTCCTTTTAGGAATAGAGTTTTCATGAAAACATTTACACAAAGGTGGAGTTTGTATATATGTAGGTATATCCGGAGTGATTTGGCATATAAAATTACAGACTGAATCACTGGGTTCCTATTTGAAAACAGATCAGTTTACCGTCCCGCACAACATACTAAGCGTTGTTTGCGTTTTTTGGGACACCCAGAATATATAGTATATATTAAAGGTGTGAGAATTAAATTTATCATTGTATACATCTAAAATACTTATAGGCAGATAAATGAAAATAACCTAAACGAATTTAGCAAAAAAGTAAACCTTGAATCGTGGAAGCAAACTTAGTAAAGGAATAGAACCAAGAATAAATATAACAACCTTCTCCAATGTTTCAAAACCCATTTGGAATCTCACAAAATATCTTACTTTAAAAGAGACAATGCCTAGATCAGTTTAGGTATAAAAGTAACAAGAGCATTGAACCATAATAAATTAATCCAACACTCTGTCAACAAAATAAAAAATCTGATGTGTTGTACTCACATGACTTTCTCTACTCTTGTACTAACCATTCTTACAAACTCTTATTCGTACAAGGGGAATATTAGAATACAGTAGGCTTTGTGCGATAATCAAATGGTTTAAAGCTTTGAGATTCCATTCTCTTTCCACGCTTAACGTATAAAAAAATTAACAGCGATGTTCCATTTCCGAAGTTTTTCGAAACTCACACACATAACAAGGAATATCTCCGAAATAGTTCACCCTACAAGACAATTTATTCAGACATAAATTATGTGTTTGAGCATGATCTACATCTTTTGTATAGTATGATTTTGTCTATCTCTAACGGTTTACCAGTTATGCAAAAGTCGTCCAGAGTAAATACGACTACAGGGGCTATAGCCAGAAAATTCAAAATGTACATCTCATTTGACATAAAAATATCTCAAACATATGACATTTTAATCAAAATCGTTACAGCCATTTTCAAGAAAATCAAAATTTTCGAAAAGTTTTCTATGTAAAGGGTAGTTTAAGGTGGGGCTTTTTTCTTCAAAATCTTCGTGTCGCGTCCTTGAAAGACATTAAACTTAAATACCAACTTTGGTTTTTAACCGACTTTTCGTTTTTGAGTTATGCTGTCCACAGACTGAGACACACACACGCGCGCGCGCACCTTTTTCTAAAAATGTTATTATTATTATTATTATTATTATTATTATTATTATTATTATTATTATTATTATTATTATTATTATTATTATTATTATTATTATTATTATTATTATTATTATTATTATTATTATTATTATTATTATTATTATTATTATTATTATTATTATTATTATTATTATTATTATTATTATTATTATTATTATTATTATTATTATTATTATTATTATTATTATTATTATTATTATTATTATTATTATTATTATTATTATTATTATTATTATTATTATTATTATTATTATTATTATTATTATTATTATTATTATTATTATTATTATTATTATTATTATTATTATTATTCTTATTCTTATTCTTATTCTTATTCTTATTCTTATTCTTATTCTTATTCTTATTCTTATTCTTATTATTATTATTATTATTATTATTATTATTATTATTATTATTATTATTATTATTATTATTATTATTATTATTATTATTATTATTATTATTATTATTATTATTATTATTATTATTATTATTATTATTATTATTATTATTATTATTATTATTATTATTATTATTATTTTATTCACGTAGTCTCAAAACATACATTTCCGGTGAAATCTCGACATCGAATTTTTGGGTGGAATACAATGCTTAGCAGAAGAGAAAGTAAAAAGAGTGAATGGAGGATGCGGCCACTAGAGCAAGAACCCTTAAATGGCGATGGGGAGGACACATGTCTCAAAGCAGATGGACCTATGCCACAACGACCTGGGATCATAGGCAGAGCACCTCAAGAGGACCTGTTTTCTTTGTGTATTCATTTAATCTCAGTAAAAGCTTGACATTGACTTCTGCTTACTCTTAAGTACATACAAAAGTGAACATAGTCAATCTCGTTCTTTTCATTTCAATTTTCCAATAGGAATTTTAACACTGCGCTTTGATACGTTAACTAGCCAAAAACTCTATGTCGAGATTTCACCGGAAATACATGTTTTGAGACCCCTCAATCCCATCAAGGCATTTTTAGAAAAGGTCCGTGTGTGTTTGTGTGTGTATGTGTGTCTCTGTGTCAGTGGATAGTAATTCTCAAAAACGAAATGTTGGTTAAAAACCAAAGTTGGTATTTAAGTTTAATGTCTTACAAGGACGCGACACGAAGATTTTGAAGAAAATAGCCCCACCCTACACTACCCTTTACATAGAAAAATTTTCGAAAATTTTGATTTTCTTAAAATGGCTCTAACGATTTTGATTAAAATGCCATATTTTTAAGACATTTTTATGACAAATGAAATGTATACTTTGAATTTTCTGGCTATAACCTATGCAGTCCTGCTTGCTCTGGATGACTTTTGCATAACTTGTAAACCGTAAGAGATACACAAAATTTTACTGTACAAAAAAATGCAGATCTTGCTAAAACACACAATTTATGTTCATATATATTTTTTTTTCTGGAATGAACTATTTCAGGGATATTTCTTGTTATGTGTGTGAGTTTCGGAAAACAGAACTTTCGTGAAATGGAACATCGTTGTTCATATTTTTATATGTTAAGCGTGCAAAAAGAATGGGATTTCAAAGCTTTGAAAGATTTGACTAACGCTCAGATCCTACTGTATTCCAATATTCCCCTTGTACCTACAAGGAAATAAACCATAACATAATTTGTACAAATATTTATCTCAACTAACACGAAGAAGATATAGGAATAAGAGTTTGTAAGAATGGTTAGTACAAGAGGAGAGAAAGTCATGTGAGTGCAACACATGAGATTTTTATAAGGCATTGCAATAATGTGTGCAACATAACCACACTTATTTCTTAACCACTTCACTGTCTTTCAGCTCCCTATATCTATAGTAAAATACATTACATAGTTTTGTTTCCTTATTTGGATGGTAAATATTTTCAAATTGGTAGTTTAGTGTAACCAGGTTGCTAAAATGCACCCCACGACAAATTCCTTTGGTTGAAAACCCGTCCTGTAATTTTCCAAACGTTCAGAGCTCACCGCGCGCCATTAACTTCAGTTTTCATAAATCAAGTTGGGATACTGACGCACCGCGCAACACTGGGGTAAGTACCCCCGCCCCCGCCCCGGACACAACCCCCAGCTCCGACACAACCCCCAGCCCCGACACAACCCCCAGCCCCGCCACAACCCCCAGCCCAACACAACCCCCAGCCCAACACAACCCCCAGCCCCGCCACAACCCCCAGCCCCGACACAACCCCCAGCCCAACACAACCCCCAGCCCAACACAACCCCCAGCCCCGCCACAACCCCCAGCCCCGACACAACCCCCAGCCCCGACACAACCCGTCAACTTTATATACGAGTACCTACCTACTGCATTGCTAACAACATTTCATTGCGATTGCGATATGTTGCTCTCACATGACTTTCTCTACTCACTCTTGTACTATTCTTACAAACTCTTATTCCTGTATTTACTTCATGTTTCTACAAACATTTGTAGAAGTTATCTTATTGCTAATTTTCTTGTAGGTACAAGGAGAATGCAGTAGGCTTGTAGCAATAGTCAATTAACGAAACTCACGTTTTTACTTTCTCTACTGCTAAGTAGAAGCAAGTATTGTATTCCATCCAAAAATTCCATGTCGAGATTTCATCGGAAATGTTATGTTTTGGGACCCATGAATGCAAAAAAAGAATTAGAAAAAGGTGGGTCTGTGTGTGTATGTGTGAGTGAGTGTGTCTGTGTCTGACAGTCAGTGGACAGCATAACTCAAAAATGAAAAGTTAGAAACCAAAGTTGGTACTTAAGTTTAATGTCTTTGAAGGATGCGATACGAAGATGTTGAAGAAAATACTCCCATACTAAACTACCCTTTACATGGAAAAGTTTTCGAAATTGTCGAATTTTTAAAAATGGCTCTAACGATTTTGATTAAAATTTCACATGTTTGAGACATTTTTATGAGAAATGAAATGTATATTTTCAATTCTCTGGCTATAGCCCATTTAGTCTGAATGACTTGAATATCTTGTAAACCGTTAGAGATAGACCAAATCATACTATAAAAAAATGTATATCCCACTAAAACACACAATTTATGTCTCAATAAATTTTCTTGTAGGGTGAACCATTTTGGAGATATTCTTTCTTATGTGTGCCAGCTTCGGAAAACTTTAAACTGTCTTGAAATGGAACATCGTTGTTAATTTTTTATATGTTAAGTGTGCAAGCAGAATGGGATCTCAAAACTTTAAAATATTTGACTATCGCTAAAAGCCTACTGTATTCTAATATTCCCCTTGTACCTACAAGGAAATAAGCAATAAGATAATTTGTGCAACACATCAATTTTTTTAAGTTAAGGACTCTCAAAACAGGTATTTCCAGTTAAAACTTGATACTGAATTTTTGTTTGGAGTGTAAAATTTCCCCAACTTTTTAAAAACAATTATTTTATGGAAGTAGGCAGGCAGGTATACGTAGCAGTTGTTTTTGTCGCGTTTGGTGAGAGAAAGGCACACCAGAGACCTCTATGGGCAGTGTTCCGATATTTCGCATACCTCCATGCTCAAAGCGCCTCTCCCCAAACAAATATTGGATGTTAATACACGCTATTACGGGCATTCCAAACATTTCCATGGCCTGCTGTAATCCGATTCCATTTTCACAAACAAATGCTCCATACGCCGCTAATTTGCTTCTTTCAAACAGTGCTGGTCGCTTCAAATGAAATATGGCGTGCGGAATAAACTCTCAGGAGGTGCAAACTCCAATAATTACCGCACATTGGAAAACTGCTCGCTTAATAAAAGTGTTCTTTTGTCAAAAGCTGAATGTGCATCATATGGCTTTAGTCTTTCATACAATACAAATTAGTATCGTATACTCTACTAGATAAAAATCTGATGTGTTGCACTCACATGACTTTCTCTACTCGTGTACTAACCATTCTTACAAACTCTTATTCCTATATCTTCTTCGTGTTAGTTGAGATAAACATTTGTACAAATTATCTTATTGCTTATTTCCTTGTAGGTACAAGGGGAATATTAGAATACAGTAGGCTTTGTGTGATAGTCAAATCTTTTAAAGCTTTGAGATCCCATTCTCTTTGCACGCTGAAATATAAAAAAATGAACAACGATGTTCCATTTCACGAAAGTTCGGTTTTCCGAAACTCACACAAATAACAAGGAATATCTCCGAAATGGTTCACTCTACATAAAAAATATTGAGACATAAATTGTGTGTTTTAACGAAATTTACATTTTTTGTATAGTAAGATGTTGTCTATCTGTTAGGGTTTACGAGTTATTCAAAAGTCATCCAGAGTAAAAAGGACTAAATAGGCTATAGCCAGAAAATTCAAAATATATATTTCATTTGTCATACAAATATCTTAAACATATGACATTTTAATCAAAATCGTTGGAGTCATTTCCAAGGAAATCAAAATTTTCGAAAAATGTTCCATGTGAAGGGTAGTTTAGGGTGGGGTTTATTTTCTTCAAAATCTTCACGTATCATCCTTGAAAGACATTAAATTCAAATACCAGTTTAGTTTTTAACCAACTTTTCGTTTTTGACTTATGCTGTCCACACACACACACACACACACACACACACACACACACACACACACACACGGACCTTTTTCTAAAAATGCTTTTTTGGAATCAGGTGGCCTCAAGACATATATATCCGCTGAAATGTCAACATCAAATTTTTGGGTGGAATAAAATACTTCCCCTACGCACCAATAGAGAAAGTAAAAAAACAACTGTTTTCTGTTTTAATTCTATAAAATAATTGAGATGTTTGTGAATGCGAAAAATGATTAATTTGCTTATGTTCCACTGCATGTATTTATGCAGTTGTATTTTAATGTGAGCTATACATTCAAATGCTTTATCACTATTAATATTTTCAACATTTGTCTTCATGTAAAATGTTCCTATTGGATCAGTGTTTGTACAGTGAGAATAAAATTTGCTGCACAGAGATTTGTTACAAATAAAAACTGTCATGGGATATATTTTCAGATGTATCTAATTATATATTTTTAATTTACAAACAAAAAATTACAATTTTGAAATATAAAAAGAAACATATTTGTAGGTTTAAACATTTTTGGAGCCTAAACTGAAGAGAGACGGAGAAATATGGGGCAGCATTATGAACTTAGGGTTAAAATATTAGACTGAAATCAATTTTTTTGTCACTAGAAACATTTATAGTGACTAAAAAACATAATTAGACCAGAATAGATTAAATTTAGGCTGTAACATGTTTGATTTCATTACAGCTATGATATAAATGTTAAAGAACTAGCATAATTTGATCGCAATTTGAAAATTTCAGTCATACCCTTAAATGTCCAAAACCCAAATGCACATGCACATTGGGTTGTCATTTTTAACAAGAAGAGAAGCTTGAAAAAGTTTATTCCTGATGAATTGCCTGGTAATTATGTATTTTCACTTTCTCTATTGGTAAGTAGGGGAAGTATTGTATTCCACCCGAAAATTCGATCTCGATATTTCACAGGAAATTTATGTTTTGAGACCCCCTGCAACCAAAAACAAAGCATTTTTAGAAAAATGTTCGCGCACAAGCGTGTGTGTGTGTGTGTGTTTGTGTGTGTGTGTGTGGGTGTGTGTGTGTCTGTCTGTCTGTCAGTCTGTGGACAGCATAACTCAAAAGCGAAAAGTAGGTTAAAAGGATGCGACACGAAGATTTTGAAGAAAATAGACCCACCCTAAACTACCCTTTATATGGAACATTTTTCGAAAATTTTGATTTTCTTGAAAATGGCTCTAACGATTTTGATTAAAGTGTCATATATTTGAGATATTTTTATGACAAATGAAATGTATATTTTGAATTTTCTGGCTATAGCCCCTGTAGTCGTATTTACTCTGGACGACTTTTGCATAACTGGTAAACCGTTAGAGATAGACTAAATCATACTACACAAAAAATGTAGCTCTTGCTAAAATACACAATTTATGTCCTAATAAATTTTGTTCTAAGGTGAACCATTTCGGAGTTATTCCTTGTTATGTGTGTGTTTTTTGAAAACTTAAAACTTTCGTGAAATGGAACATCGTTGTTCATTTTTATATGTTAAGTGTGCAAAGAGAACGGAATCTCAAAGCTTTGAAAGATTTGACTATCACACAAAGCCTACTGTATTCCCATATTCCCATTGTACCTACAAGGAAAAAAGCAATAAGATAATTTGTACAAATGTTTATCTCAAGTAACACGAAGAAGATATAGGAATAAGAGTTTGTAAGAATGGTTAGTACAAGAGTAGAGAAAGTCATGTGAGTGCAACACATTACCTTTTTTTTCAAACGGACGTGAGGTATTTCCTCTGGTTCCTAAGATAGGATCTTAAATTAGAAGGTAAACTGCAGGAGGTTTACCTAGCATTATGAACGGTGTGCATTTTATGTAAATTTGATCATGGCCCACAATGGTTGTGAGCCATGTTAATAAGTGAGTCTTTCAACACGCAAACCTCTTGACCAGCGAACTAGACACATAATCACCTAAATTGAATTTACAGTTAAACATTACTTAACCACCATGTTCCAAGTGGCCTGTTACGGTCTTGTTTTCTGTTAGAGGAAGTATTGGTTTTCGTCAAAAAGTGTGTTGTTTACTTCTTTAGGTCACTCGGATCTTTAATGTCAAGATGAACTGAATGATCTCTGTGTTTGCAAAGAAAAGGCTAAACTTGTGGCTTCCAGTCTAAGAGACAAGAACTCGCTTCATCGGGAGCTCAGTGGCGACGTGATTTGTGCCAGATGCCCCTCCTTCTCCTGTAGATGCACTGTCTCAGCAGAAGATTCTTCCAAGAGAAGTTTAACAGCTCTTCTCTACACAATGCCTTGGTTCATCTGAAAGAGACGTATATGTACATAAGAATATGACAGTGCTGAGTGTGGTCACTGTCGCGCTCTTGCTGAACATGTCCTCCTCTGTCTAACACTGAAATAGAAGTTGGTACACATGATGTTGATAAACTCCAATATCGGTTCATCGCCAACTACATCGCCACATCTAAGCGAATCTTCATGGAGGTTTTATGCCATCCATTTAACGTAGGTATCACATTCACGTGGTTTTCTCTACTACTTTTCTTTGGCACAGCACATTCACATGTCCTTCTCACTCCCTCTTCTATCAACAATTCATACAATTTGCTATATGTTTGAAAGAGAAATGCAACGTATTACACTCATACAGGTTTCTCTACTCGCTTTTCCTCCTTAGCATTTGGGATTGTGTAACAGTGCGTTTTCATGGTGACTTGCTGTGTTTTCATTTTTATTATATATATATTTTTTTCCCCTTTTATAGTATCCTAAGGGTTCACCTCCTTGCTTAAGAATATTAAGCAATATTTTCTTACATGTCTCCAAACAAATGCAAGGCCATTGGACAAGTACAACCTAAGTCTAAATGTTGTAGTGATAAATCATCAAACCACGGACAACGTCGGGTATTTCACCTAGTAACAAAGAAACACAAGACTATTGGACAAGTACAACCTAAGTCTAAATGTTGTAGTGATAAATCATCAAACCACGGACAACGTCGGGTATTTCACCTAGTAACAAAGAAACACAAGACTATTGGACAAGTACAACCTAAGTCTAAATGTTGTAGTCATAAATCATCAAACCACGGACAACGTCGGGTATTTCACCTAGTAACAAAGAAACACAAGACTATTGGACAAGTACAACCTAAGTCTAAATGTTGTAGTGATAAATCATCAAACCACGGACAACGTCGGGTATTTCACCTAGTAACAAAGAAACACAAGACTATTGGACAAGTACAACCTAAGTCTAAATGTTGTAGTGATAAATCATCAAACCACGGACAACGTCGGGTATTTCACCTAGTAACAAAGAAACACAAGACTATTGGACAAGTACAACCTAAGTCTAAATGTTGTAGTGATAAATCATCAAACCACGGACAACGTCGGGTATTTCACCTAGTAACAAAGAAACACAAGACTATTGGACAAGTGCAACCTAAGTCTAAATGTTGTAGTGATAAATCATCAAACCACGGACAACGTCGGGTATTTCATCTAGTAACAAAGAAACATAAGACTATTGGACAAGTACAACCTAAGTCTAAATGTTGTAGTGATAAATATTAAACCACAGACAACGTCGGGTATTTCACCTAGTAACAAAGAAACACAAGACTATTGGACAAGTGCAACCTAAGTTTAAATGTTGTAGTGATAAATCATCAAATCACGGACAACGTCGGGTATTTCACCTAGTAACAAAGAAACACAAGACTATTGGACAAGTACAACCTAAGTCTAAATGTTGTAGTAATAAATCATCAAATCACGGACAACGTCGGGTATTTCACCTAGTAACAAAGAAACACAAGACTATTGGACAGGTACAACCTAAGTCTAAATGTTGTAGTGATAAATCATCAAACCACGGACAACGTCGGGTATTTCACCTAGTAACAAAGAAACACAAGACTATTGGACAAGTACAACCTAAGTCTAAATGTTGTAGTGATAAATCATCAAACCACGGACAACATCGGGTATTTCACCTAGTAACAAAGAAACACAAGAATATTGCACAAGTACAACCTGAGTCTAAATGTTGTAGTTATAAATCATCAAACCACGGACAACGTCGGGTATTTCACCTAGTAACAAAGAAACACAAGAATATTGCACAAGTACAACCTGAGTCTAAATGTTGTAGTGATAAATCATCAAACCACGGACAACGTCGGGTATTTCACCTAGTAACAAAGAAACACAAGAATATTGCACAAGTACAACCTAAGTATAAATGTTGTAGTGATAAATCATCAAACCACGGACAACGTCGGGTATTTCACCTAGTAACAAAGAAACACAAGACTATTGGACAAGTACAACCTAAGTCTAAATGTTGTAGTGATAAATCATCAAACCACGGACAACGTTGGGTATTTCACCTAGTAACAAAGAAACACAAGAATATTGCACAAGTACAACCTAAGTCTAAATGTTGTAGTGATAAATCATCAAATCACGGACAACGTCGGGTATTTCACCTAGTAACAAAGAAACACAAGACTATTGGACAAGTACAACCTAAGTCTAAATGTTGTAGTGATAAATCATCAAACCACGGACAACGTTGGGTATTTCACCTAGTAACAAAGAAACACAAGAATATTGCACAAGTACAACCTAAGTCTAAATGTTGTAGTCATAAATCATCAAACCACGGACAACGTTGGGTATTTCACCTAGTAACAAAGAAACACAAGAATATTGCACAAGTACAACCTAAGTCTAAATGTTGTAGTGATAAATCATCAAATCACGGATAACGTCGGGTATTTCACCTAGTAACAAAGAAACACAAGACTATTGGACAAGTACAACCTAAGTCTAAATGTTGTAGTGATAAATCATCAAACCACGGACAACGTCGGGTATTTCACCTAGTAACAAAGAAACACAAGACTATTGGACAAGTACAACCTAAGTCTAAATGTTGTAGTGATAAATCATCAAATCACGGATAACGTCGGGTATTTCACCTAGTAACAAAGAAACACAAGACTATTGGACAAGTACAACCTAAGTCTAAATGTTGTAGTGATAAATCATCAAACCACGGACAACGTCGGGTATTTCACCTAGTAACAAAGAAACACAAGACTATTGGACAAGTACAACCTAAGTCTAAATGTTGTAGTAATAAATCATCAAACCACGGACAACGTCGGGTATTTCACCTAGTAACAAAGAAACACAAGACTATTGGACAAGTACAACCTAAGTCTAAATGTTGTAGTGATAAATCATCAAATCACGGACAACGTTGGGTATTTCACCTAGTAACAAAGAAACACAAGAATATTGCACAAGTACAACCTAAGTGTAAATGTTGTAGTGATAAATCATCAAACCACGGACAACGTCGGGTATTTCACCTAGTAACAAAGAAACACAAGACTATTGGACAAGTACAACCTAAGTCTAAATGTTGTAGTAATAAATCATCAAACCACGGACAACGTCGGGTATTTCACCTAGTAACAAAGAAACACAAGACTATTGGACAAGTACAACCTAAGTCTAAATGTTGTAGTGATAAATCATCAAATCACGGACAACGTTGGGTATTTCACCTAGTAACAAAGAAACACAAGACTATTGGACAAGTACAACCTAAGTCTAAATGTTGTAGTGATAAATCATCAAACCACGGACAACGTCGGGTATTTCACCTAGTGACAAAACCATTTCAACAAATGTTTATCTGTATTAACATGTGGATATAAGAATAAATTGTAAGAAGAGGTTGAACAAGAGTGAGTAGAAAAAGTCATGTGAATGACGCACATTAAATTTTTAAAGTTAATATCGTAAAGTTAGTCAAATATTCAAAGATATTTGCTTAATTATATGAAAACATATTTATTAGAATGCTAAGAGTTTCTTCGATGTAGATATTTGAATTTACAATGTGAGGAAAGGGTCGCAGGAATTTCATTTACAATCATTTCTAAAAGTTTTTTAACTCAAATTAAGATTTGATAGCGAGCTTGATAAGAAAATGTGCTTAATTAACATTCCAGTATGATAGAGATATCCATCTCTGCCCCTGCTAGCAGGCAACACGCCGGCCGCGTCCAAGAGCCCGCCATTATACAGGTACGCATCACGAGGGGCGTGGCCACAGATGTGATTGAATCGATTGCCCCAAGCAACGTGCATCATTGTAGTAGATATACCTACGCCAAAATACCAAATCAAGCGAAATACTTCAAGGTCGATTTCAACAAAACAATGTGACATCAAAATTTGCCAGAAAATACATGTTTTGGGACTACCTGCACAAAAAAGGGGGAATCATTTTTTGAAAACGAAAAATCCGATGTGTTGCTCTCACATGACTTTCTCTACTCTTGTACTAGCCATTCTTACAAACTCTTATTCTTATATCTTCTTCATGTTAGTTGAGATAGAGAGATTCCGTTCTCTTTGCACACTTAACATATAAAAAAATGAACAACGGTGTCTGATTTCACAAAAGTTCTAAGTTTTCCGAAACTCACACACATAACAAGGAATATCTCCAAAATGGTTCACCCTACAAGAAAATGTATTCAGACATAAATTGTGTATTTTAGCAAGATCTACAGTTTTTGTATAGTACAATTTGGTCTATCTCTAACAGTTTACCAATTATGCAAAAGTCGTCCAGAGCAAATACGACTGAAAGAGCCATAGTCACAAAATTCAAGATATACATTTCATTTGTCATAAAAATATCTTAAACATGACATTTTAATCAAAATCGTTAGAGCCATTTTCAAGAAAATCAAAATTTTGGAAAAATGTTGTATGTAAAGGGTAGTTTAGCGTGGGGCTATTTTCTTAAAAATCTTCGTGTCGCATCCTTGAAAGACATTAAACTTAAATACCAACTTTGGTTTTTAACCGACTTTTCGTTTTTGAGTTATGCTGTCCACAGACTGACAGACTGACACACACACACACACACACACACACACACACACACACACACACACACACACACACACAAAGACCTTTTTCTAAAACTGCATTTTTTTTTATTCAGGGGGTCTCAAAACATATATTTCCGGTGAAATCTCGACATCGAATTTTTGGGTGGAATACAATACTTCCCCTACTTACCAGTAAAGAAAGTAAAAATGCGCCTAATTATATTAAATTTATATTGTGTATGAAAATAGCATAACTAAAAACAATTTGTATTTCACTCAACAGGAAAGAAAATTGAATATAAAATGTTGTAGTAGTTATAAGTAAACAAGAATGCACTAACCATTCTTATAACCATTTTTATAATCGCTTTGCGACCACTGAGGTATGATAAAATTAAGTTTGCAACACCACCTCTTATCCCTAATTTATCTAATTTGATCATCAAAAACGTGTCATCAATGCAGTCAAATGCACTGGAAAAGTCAAAAAACACACCAGCAACAAATAAGTTTTTGTCAAGGCTGGAATGAACATGATTTATAAAAACAATACAAGCTGTTTCGGTCGATCTACCTTTAGTAAAACCATGTTGGCACTAAGATACAAGACTATTTGAATTCAAAAAAGTGAAAACGTTATTATGTAATAATATTTCAATAACCTTTGAAAATCTGGATGGTATTGAGGATATAGGTCAATAGTTAGCAACATCAAAAGGATCACCATTCTTAAGAATTGGAGAAAGAACAGAGATTTTCAAATTATCTGGAAAAGCTCCAGTTGTAAAGATAAGATTAATGATAAGATAAATGATTGCATGAAATCCTTCTAGAAGAGGGAGTAGAAAATGACATGTGAATGTGTTATGTAAAGGAGAAGCAGGTACAGAAAACTGTGAATTTAATACGTTACATTTATATTTCAAATATATAAAGAATTGTATTGTTTGCTGAAGGGAGAGTAGACGGTATGTGAATGTGTTATGTAAAAGAAAACCAAGTAGAAAAAGCCATGTGAATGAAATACACTGCATAGTAAAATGGATAACATACAAGCTATCCCCATGGGAAAAAATCTGATGTGTTGCACTCACATGACTTTCTCTACTCTTGTACTAAACCATTCTTACAAACTCTTATTCCTATATCATCTTCGTGTTAGTTGAGATAAACGTTTGTACAAATTATCTTATTGCTTATTTCCTTGTAGGTACAAGGGGAATATTAGAATACAGTAGGCTTTGAGCGATAGTCAAATCTTTTAAAGCTTTGAGATTCCGTTCTCTTTGCACACTTCACATATAAAAAATGTAAGTTTATTTTGTGACTGCCATACAATGTACAGTTGGACACGTTAATAGAAAAGAGCATATACTTAATTATAAAATTCATGTAAGCAATAAATACATATGTTTATAAGAAAATCCTTAAACAGGTTTTAAAGCTGAGATTTGATACATATTATTTCTTTTGGCAAATTATTCACCACGTTACTTATGGAGCATATTGGTGACGTTGTAAATTTAAATATCCTATAATGCACTACATGTATATCACTTTTACTTCTAGTGTCGTAATCGTGTACATCTGTATTTAAGATAAGTCGAGTAAAAACCAAAGTTGGTATTTAAATTTAATGTCTTTCAAGGATCCGACACGTAGATTTTGAAGAAAATAACCCCACACTAAACTACACTTTAGGTGGAAAAATTTTCGAAAATTTTGATTTTCTTGAAAATGGCTCTAACGATTTTGATTAAAATGTCATATGTTTGAGATACTTTTATGAAAAATGAAGTGTATATCTTGAATTTTCTGGCTATAGGCCCTGTAATTGTATTTACTCTGGACGACTTTTGCATAACTGGTAAACCATTAGAGATAGACCAAATCATACTGTACAAAAAATGTAGATCTTGCTAAAATACACAATTTAAGTCTCAATAAATTTTCTTGTAGAGTGAAACATTTCGGAGATATTCCTTGTTATGTGTGTGAGTTTCGGAAATCCTAAATCTTTCGTGAAATAGAACATCGTTCATTTTTTATATGTTAAGTGTGCAAAGAGAACGGAATCTCAAAGCTTTAAAAGATTTGACTATCGCACAAAGTCTACTGTATTCTAATATTCCCCTTGTACCTACAAGGAAATAAGCAATAAGATAATTTGTACAAATGTTTATCTCAACTAACACGATGAAGATATAGGAATAAGAGTTAGTAAGAAGGTTAGTACAAGAGTAGAGAAAGTCATGTGAGTGCAACACATCAGATCTTTTGGATTCACGAGGTCTCAAAACATATATTTCTGATGAAATCTCGACATCGAGTTTTTGGGTGGAATACAATACTTCCCCTACTTACCAGTAGAGAAAATAAAAAAAGCAAGGGTTTTAGAAAAAGGTGCACGCGTGCGGGTGTGTGTGTATCTGTGTGTGTCTGTATGTATGTGTGTCTGTGTGTGTGTCCGTGGGTGTGTCTGTGTGTGTGCATATCTGTGTGTGTCTGTGTGTATGTGTGTGTCTGTGTGTGTGTCCGTGGGTGTGTCTGTGTGTGTGCATATCTGTGTGTGTCTGTGTGTATGTGTGTGTCTGTATGTGTGTGTGTCTGTCTGTGTGTGTCTGTGTGTATGTGCGTGTCTGTGTGTGTATGTGTCTGTCTGTGTGTATCTGTGTGTATGTGAGTGACTGTGTGTGTCTGTATGTATGTGTGTCTGTGTGTATGTGTCTGTCTGTATGTATGTGTGTCTGTCTGTATGTGTATGTCTGTATGTATGTGTGTGTCTGTGTGTATGTGTCTGTCTGTGTCTGTATATATGTGTGTCTGTGTATGTGAGTGACTGTGTGTCTGTCTGTGTCTGTCTGTGTGTGTATGTGTGTATGTGTGTGTCTGTGTGTGTCTGTTTGTGTGTGTATGTGTGTGTCTGTGTGTGTCTGTGTGTGTATGTGTGTATGTGTGTGTCTGTGTGTGTCTGTTTGTGTGTGTATGTGAGTGACTGTGTGTCTGTCTGTGTCTGTCTGTGTGTGTATGTGTGTATGTGTGTGTCTGTGTGTATGTGTGTGTATGTCTGTCTGCGTGTATGTGTGTATGTGTGTGTATGTCTGTCTGTGTGTATGTGTGTGTATGTCTGTCTGTGTGTATGTGTGTGTCTGTGTGTCTGTGTGTATGTGTGTATGTGTGTGTATGTCTGTCTGTGTGTGTATGTGTGTATGTGTGTGTATGTCTGTCTGTGTGTATGTGTGTATGTGTGTGTATGTCTGTCTGTGTGTGTATGTGTGTATGTGTGTGTATGTCTGTCTGTGTGTATGTGAGTGACTGTGTGTATGTCTGTGTGTATGTGTGTATGTGAGTGACTGTGTGTATGTCTGTCTGTGTGTATGTGTGTATGTGTGTGTATGTCTGTCTGTGTGTATGTGTGTGTATGTCTGTCTGTGTGTATATGTGTATGTGTGTGTCTGTGTGTCTGTGTGTGTATGTGTGTATGTGTGTATGTCTGTCTGTCTGTGTGTGTATGTGTGTGTATGTCTGTCTGTGTGTATGTGTGTATGTGTGTATGTCTGTCTGTGTGTGTATGTGTGTATGTGTGTGTATGTCTGTCTGTGTGTATGTGTGTATGTGTGTATGTCTGTCTGTGTGTGTATGTGTGTATGTGTGTGTATGTCTGTCTGTGTGTATGTGAGTGACTGTGTGTATGTCTGTCTGTGTGTATGTGTGTGTATGTCTGTCTGTGTGTATGTGTGTGTATGTCTGTCTGTGTGTATGTGTGTATGTGTGTATGTCTGTCTGTGTGTATGTGAGTGACTGTGTGTATGTCTGTCTGTGTGTATGTGTGTATGTGTCTGTCTGTGTGTATGTGTGTGTATGTCTGGCTGTGTGTGTATGTGTGTATGTGTGTGTATGTCTGTCTGTGTGTATGTGAGTGCCTGTGTGTATGTCTGTCTGTGTGTATGTGTGTGTCTGTGTGTATGTGTATGTCTGTGTGTATGTGAGTGACTGTGTGTGTGTCTGTCTGTGTGTGTCTGTGTGTATGTGTGTATGTGTGTGTCTGTGTGTATGTGTGTATGTGTGTGTCTGTGTGTATGTGTGTATGTGTGTGTATGTCTGTCTGTGTGTATGTGAGTGACTGTGTGTATGTCTGTCTGTGTGTATGTGTGTGTCTGTGTGTATGTGTATGTCTGTGTGTATGTGTGTGTATGTCTGTCTGTGTGTGTATGTGTGTGTATGTCTGTCTGCGTGTATGTGAGTGACTGTGTGTATGTCTGTCTGTGTGTATGTGTGTATGTGTGTGTCTGTGTGTCTGTGTGTATGTGTGTGTATGTCTGTCTGTGTGTGTATGTGTGTATGTGTGTGTATGTCTGTCTGTGTGTATGTGAGTGACTGTGTGTATGTCTGTCTGTGTGTATGTGTGTGTCTGTGTGTATGTGTATGTCTGTGTGTATGTGAGTGACTGTGTGTGTGTCTGTCTGTGTGTGTCTGTGTGTATGTGTGTATGTGTGTGTCTGTGTGTATGTGTGTATGTGTGTGTCTGTGTGTATGTGTGTATGTGTGTGTATGTCTGTCTGTGTGTATGTGAGTGACTGTGTATGTCTGTCTGTGTGTATGTGTGTGTCTGTGTGTATGTGTATGTCTGTGTGTATGTGTGTGTATGTCTGTCTGTGTGTGTATGTGTGTGTATGTCTGTCTGCGTGTATGTGTGTATGTGTGTGTATGTCTGTCTGTGTGTATGTGTGTGTATGTCTGTCTGTGTGTATGTGTGTGTCTGTCTGTCTGTGTGTATGTGTGTGTCTGTGTGTATGTGTGTATGTGTGTGTATGTCTGTCTGTGTGTGTATGTGTGTATGTGTGTATGTCTGTCTGTGTGTATGTGTGTATGTGTGTGTATGTCTGTCTGTGTGTGTATGTGTGTATGTGTGTGTATGTCTGTCTGTGTGTATGTGTGTGTATGTCTGTCTGTGTGTGTATGTGTGTGTATGTGTGTCTGTGTGTATGTATGTCTGTGTGTATGTGTGTGTATGTCTGTCTGTGTGTATGTGTGTATATGTCTGTCAGTGTGTGTATGTGTGTATGTGTGTATGTCTGTCTGTGTGTATGTGAGTGACTGTGTGTATGTCTGTCTGTGTGTATGTGTGTGTCTGTGTGTCTGTGTGTATGTGTGTGTATGTCTGTCTGTGTGTGTATGTGTGTGTATGTCTGTCTGTGTGTATGTGAGTGACTGTGTGTATGTCTGTCTGTATGTATGTGTGTGTCTGTGTGTATGTGTGTGTCTGTATGTATGTGTGTGTCTGTGTGTATGTGTATGTCTGTATGTGTGTGTGTCTGTGTGTATGTGTGTATGTGTGTGTCTGTGTGTGTCTGTGTGTATGTGTGTGTATGTGTGTGTATGTGTGTATGTGTGTGTCTGTGTGTGTCTGTGTGTATGTGTGTATGTGTGTCTGTGTGTATGTGTATGTCTGTATGTATGTGTGTCTGTGTGTATGTGTGTGTATGTGTGTGTCTGTGTGTATGTGTGTGTATGTGTGTGTATGTGTGTGTATGTGTGTATGTGTGTATGTGTGTATGTGTGTCTGTGTGTATGTGTGTCTGTGTGTCTGTCTGTGTTGTCTGTGTGTATGTATGTCTCTGTCTGTGTGTGTCTGTATGTATGTGTGTATGTGTGTGTATGTTTGTGTGTCTGTGTGTGTCTGTCTGTGTGTGTCTGTGTGTGTGTCTGTCTGTGTGTGAATGTGTCTGTCTGTGTGTGTATGTGTGTGTGTCTGTGCATGTATGTGTGTGTGACTGTGTGTGAGTGTGTCTGTGTGTGTATATGTGTGTGTGTCTGTGTGTATGTGTGTGTGACTGTGTGTGTGTCTGTGTGTGTCTGTGTGTGTGTCTGTGTGTGTCTGTGTGTGTCCGTGTGTGTCTGTGTGTGTGTCTGTGTGTGTGTCTGTGAGTGTTTCTGTGTGTGTGTCCGTGTGTGTGTCTGTGTGTCTGTGTGTGTCTGTGTGTGTGTCTGTGTGTGTGTGTCTGTGTGTGTCTGTGTGTGTGTCTGTGTGTGTGTCCGTGTGTGTCTGTGTGTGTCTGTGTGTGTGTGTGTGTGTGTGTGTGTCTGTGTGTGTCTGTCAGTCTGTGGACAGCATAACTCAAAAACAAAAAGTTGGTTAAAAATCAAAGTTGGTATTTAAGTTTAATGTGTTTCAAGGATGCGACACGAAGATTGTGATGACAATTCTTCCACTCCAAACTACCCTTTACGTGGAAAGATTTTCGAAATCTTATTTACTCAAAAATAGCTCTAACGACTTCAATCTAAATGCCACATGTTTAAGATATTTTTATGGCAAACAAAATCTATATTTTCAATTTTCTGCCTATAGCTCATGTACTCTTGATAACTTTTGCATAACTGGTAAGCCGTAAGAGATAGACCAAATCTTACTATATTAAAATGTTGATTTTGTTAAAACACAATAAATATGTGCAAATGTATTTTTTGTGGAGTGAACCTTGACGGAAATATTGCTTATTTATTTGAATTATGCAATACGTATACTTTTCTCAAATGGAAGGTCGTTGTTCACTTTTTGTCTTAAGCGTGCAAAGAGAACGGAATATACCGACAACTCTTAAAACATTTGACAATCACTCAAAGCCTATGTACCTACTCGTACAAGGAAATAAGCAGTAAGGTAATTTGTGCAAATATCTGTCTAGACTAATACGAAAAGTTCACTGACATCAAATACCTAGGTTCTGTTCATAATAACACGGTCCTGAACAGGCCCTTGGACAGATACTAACAGTGACTGATACCAAATACCTAGGTTCTGTTCATAATAACACGCTCCTGAACAGGCCCTTAGACAGATACTAACAGTGACTGATACCTAATACCTAGGTTCTGTTCATAATAACACGGTCCTGAACAGGCCCTTAGACAGATACTAACAGTGACTGATACCTAATACCTAGGTTCTGTTCATAATAACACGGTCCTGAACAGGCCCTTATACAGATACTAACAGTGACTGATACCAAATACCTAGGTTCTGTTCATAATAACACGGTCCTGAACAGGTCCTTAGACAGATACTAACAGTGACTGATACCAAATACCTAGGTTCTGTTCATAATAACACGGTCCTGAACAGGCCCTTAGACAGATACTAACAGTGACTGATACCAAATACCTAGGTTCTGTTCATAATAACACGGTTCTGAACAGGCCCTTATACAGATACTAACAGTGACTGATAACAAATACCTAGGTTCTGTTCATAATAACACGGTTCTGAACAGGCCCTTAGACAGATACTAACAGTGACTGATAACAAATACCTAGGTTCTGTTCATAATAACACGGTCCTGAACAGGCCCTTATACAGATACTAACAGTGACTGATACCAAATACCTAGGTTCTGTTCATAATAACACGGTCCTGAACAGGCCCTTAGACAGATATTAACAGTGACTGATACCAAATACCTAGGTTCTGTTCATAATAACACGGTCCTGAACAGGCCCTTAGACAGATACTAACAGTGACTGATACCAAATACCTAGGTTCTGTTCATAATAACACGGTCCTGAACAGGCCCTTAGACAGATACTAACAGTGACTGATACCAAATACCTAGGTTCTGTTCATAATAACACGGTCCTGAACAGGCCCTTAGACAGATACTAACAGTGACTGATACGAAATACCTAGGTTCTGTTCATAATAACACGGTCCTGAACAGGCCCTTAGACAGATACTAACAGTGACTGATACCAAAGACCTAGGTTCTGTTCATAATAACACGGTCCTGAACAGGCCCTTATACAGATACTAACAGTGACTGATACCAAATACCTAGGTTCTGTTCATAATAACACGGTCCTGAACAGGCCGTTAGACAGATACTAACAGTGACTGATAACAAATACCTAGGTTCTGTTCATAATAACACGGTCCTGAACAGGCCCTTAGATAGATACTAACAGTGACTGATAACAAATACCTAGGTTCTGTTCATAATAACACGGTCCTGAACAGGCCCTTGGACAGATACTAACAGTGACTGATACCAAATACCTAGGTTCTGTTCATAATAACACGGTCCTGAACAGGCCCTTATACAGATACTAACAGTGACTGATACCAAATACCTAGGTTCTGTTCGTAATAACACGATCCTGAACAGGCCCTTAGATAGATACTAACAGTGACTGATACCAAACACCTAGGTTCTGTTCATAATAACACGGTCCTGAACAGGCCCTTAGACAGATACTAACAGTGACTGATACCAAATACCTAGGTTCTGTTCGTAATAACACGATCCTGAACAGGCCCTTAGATAGATACTAACAGTGACTGATACCAAACACCTAGGTTCTGTTCATAATAACACGCTCCTAAACAGGCCCTTAGACAGATACTAACAGTGACTGATACCAAATACCTAGGTTCTGTTCATAATAACACGGTCCTGAACAGGCCCTTAGACAGATACTAACAGTGACTGATACC
The DNA here is from genome assembly GCA_030765045.1 of Tenodera sinensis. Classification (NCBI taxonomy): domain Eukaryota; kingdom Metazoa; phylum Arthropoda; class Insecta; order Mantodea; family Mantidae; genus Tenodera; species Tenodera sinensis. The sequence goes on along the minus strand of CM060967.1, from coordinate 3,309,916 downwards.
AAATACCTAGGTTCTGTTCATAATAACACGGTCCTGAAATGGCCCTTAGACAGATACTAACAGTGACTGATACCAAACACCTAGGTTCTGTTCATAATAACACGCTCCTAAACAGGCCCTTAGACAGATACTAACAGTGACTGATACCAAATACCTAGGTTCTGTTCATAATAACACGCTCCTGAACAGGCCCTTAGACAGATACTAACAGTGACCGAGACCTAATACCTAGGTTCTGTTCATAATAACACGGTCCTGAACAGGCCCTTAGACAGATACTAACAGTGACTGATACCTAATACCTAGGTTCTGTTCATAATAACACGGTCCTGAACAGGCCCTTAGACAGATACTAACAGTGACTGATACCAAATACCTAGGTTCTGTTCATAATAACACGCTCCTGAACAGGCCCTTAGTCCAAACCAGAGCACATTTACGTAGAAACATTAATATTTCACATTCTAAGAATACTTTACAACTTTTTATGGCAGAACTTGGAGTAAACATTATACATTGCAAAAATAATCACGTGTAATAAAAATTTAAAAACTGCACGAAATGTTCCAGTAGTATGCATCGAACTGAAATACTTTGGTGGAAAAAATGACAATCATTTCAGTTGGTCTAGTTTTGTATTGTTACATATATGTACATAGTACACAACTCCTTCCTAAGTATGAATTTTCCAATATGTGGTGCTAAGTTAGTATTCATGAATATGTTTCATACGAAGTTTGCAGGTGACCATCATCTCAGACTAGTGCATGCAATGTTACCTGTTGACACACGTGACGGCGACGTGACGTCGACGCCCCCAACATGGCGTCACCACGTGGTGGCCTACAATCCCAGACGAACATACTCACACACCTGTGAAGGTTGTAACCGACTGAGGAGCCGCGGTCCATCATACCGACTCAACACAACTCCCTCCTCCTGCTTTCTTCCTTCAGTCCCTTTCCATTTTGAACCCGCCACGCCATTATATGTACAGCAGGCGTATGTGATGGACACAGCGAGGGTATCGGGGCAAGAGTGGCTCATGTCGCTCAGGGTCGAAACATGTTCCGCTCGCCTCGCCTAGCCTCGGGTGCTGGGCGACTGGTCACAGCTACCTACTGGTGACACTCATACTAGTGACACTCATACCAGTGACACTCATACTAGTGACTCTCATACTAGTGACACTCATACTAGTGACACCCATACTAGTGACTCTCATACTAGTGACTCTCATACTAGTGACTCTGATGCTACTGATACTGGTACTAGTGACAGATAACAGTGATACAGCCTGGGGTGCTGGGCGACTGGTCACAGCTACCTACTGGTGACACCCATACTAGTGACTCTCATACTACTGATACTGGTACTAGTGACAGATAACAGTGATACAGCCTGGGGTGCTGGGCGACTGGTCACAGCTACCTACTGGTGACACTCATACTAGTGACACTCATACTACTGATACTGGTACTAGTGACAGATAACAGTGATACATCCTGGGGTGCTGGGCGACTGGTAACAGCTACCTACTGGTGACACCCATACTAGTGACTCTCATACTACTGATACTGGTACTAGTGACAGATAACAGTGATACAGCCTGGGGTGCTGGGCGACTGGTCACAGCTACCTACTGGTGACACTCAATCTAGTGACTCTCATACTAGTGACACTCATACTAGTGACTCTGATACTACTGATACTGGTACTAGTGACAGATAACAGTGATACAGCCTGGGCTCGCCCTGCCTCGCCTCACCTGGGGTGCTGGGCGACTGGTCACAGCTACCTACTGGTGACACTCATACTAGTGACACTCATACCAGTGACTCTCATACTAGTGACACTCATACTAGTGACTCTGATACTACTGATACTGGTACTAGTGACAGATAACAGTGATACAGCCTGGGCTCACCCTGCCTCGCCTCACCTGGGGTGCTGGGCGACTGGTCACAGCTACCTACTGGTGACACTCATACTAGTGACACTCATACTAGTGACTCTCATACTAGTGACACTCATACTAGTGACTCTGATACTACTGATACTGGTACTAGTGACAGATAACAGTGATACAGCCTGGGCTCGCCCTACCTCGCCTCGCCTGGGGTGCTGGGCGACTGGTCACAGCTACCTACTGGTGACACTCATACTAGTGACTCTCATACTAGTGACACTCATACTAGTGACTCTGATATTAAGGACACAGATATTAGCAACATATACCAGTGCCAGTGACACTCCAGGTAAATATGCTCCTGACAGTGATAGTACTGACAGATAGGTATACCAGTGACAGCGACACTCCAGGTAAATATGCTCCTGACAGTGACAGTACTGACAGATAGGTATACTAGTGACAGTGACACTCCAGGTAAATATGCTCCTGACAGCGATAGTACTGACAGATAGGTATACCAGTGACAGTCACACTCCAGGTAAATATGCTCCTGACAGCGATAGTACTGACAGATAGGTATACCAGTGACAGCGACACTCCAGGTAAATATGCTCCTGACAGTGACAGTACTGACAGATAGGTATACTAGTGACAGTGACACTCCAGGTAAATATGCTCCTGACAGCGATAGTACTGACAGATAGGTATACCAGTGACAGTCACACTCCAGGTAAATATGCTCCTGACAGTGATAGTACTGACAGATAGGTATACTAGTGACAGTCACACTCCAGGTAAATATGCTCCTGACAGCGATAGTACTGACAGATAGGTATCCCAGTGACAGTCACACTGTAGGTAAATATGCTCCTGACAGTGATAGTACTGACAGATAGGTATACTAGTGACAGTCACACTGTAGGTAAATATGCTCCTGACAGTGACAGTACTGACAGATAGGTATACTAGTGACAGTGACACTCCAGGTAAATATGCTCCTGACAGCGATAGTACTGACAGATAGGTATACCAGTGACAGTCACACTGTAGGTAAATATGCTCCTGACAGTGATAGTACTGACAGATACGTATACTAGTGACAGTGACACTGTAGGTAAATATGCTCCTGACAGTGATAGTACTGACAGATAGGTATACTACTGACAGTGACACTCCAGGTAAATATGCTCCTGATAGTGATAGTACTGACAGATAGGTATACTAGTGACAGTCACACTGTAGGTAAATATGCTCCTGACAGTGATAGTACAGACAGATAGGTATACCAGTGACAGCGACACTCCAGGTAAATATGCTCCTGACAGTGACAGTACTGACAGATAGGTATACTAGTGACAGTGACACTCCAGGTAAATATGCTCCTGACAGCGATAGTACTGACAGATAGGTATACCAGTGACAGTCACACTCCAGGTAAATATGCTCCTGACAGTGATAGTACTGACAGATAGGTATACTAGTGACAGTCACACTCCAGGTAAATATGCTCCTGACAGCGATAGTACTGACAGATAGGTATCCCAGTGACAGTCACACTGTAGGTAAATATGCTCCTGACAGTGATAGTACTGACAGATAGGTATACTAGTGACAGTCACACTGTAGGTAAATATGCTCCTGACAGTGACAGTACTGACAGATAGGTATACTAGTGACAGTGACACTCCAGGTAAATATGCTCCTGACAGCGATAGTACTGACAGATAGGTATACCAGTGACAGTCACACTGTAGGTAAATATGCTCCTGACAGTGATAGTACTGACAGATACGTATACTAGTGAAATTGACACTGTAGGTAAATATGCTCCTGACAGTGATAGTACTGACAGATAGGTATACTACTGACAGTGACACTCCAGGTAAATATGCTCCTGATAGTGATAGTACTGACAGATAGCTATACTAGTGACAGTCACACTGTAGGTAAATATGCTCCTGACAGTGATAGTACTGACAGATAGGTAAACTAGTGACAGTGACACTGTAGGTAAATATGCTCCTGACAGTGATAGTACTGACAGATAGGTATACTAGTGACAGTCACACTCCAGGTAAATATGCTCCTGACAGTGATAGTACTGACAGATAGGTATACTAGTGACAGTCACACTCCAGGTAAATATGCTCCTGACAGTGATAGTACCGACAGATAGGTATACTAGTGACAGTCACACTCCAGGTAAATATGCTCCTGACACTGATAGTACTGACAGATAGGTATACTAGTGACAGTCACACTCCAGGTAAATATGCTCCTGACAGTGATAGTACTGACAGATAGGTATACTAGTGACAGTCACACTCCAGGTAAATATGCTCCTGACAGTGATAGTACTGACAGATAGGTATACCAGTGATAGTCACACACCAGGTAAATATGCTCCTGACAGTGATAGTACTGACAGATAGGTATACTAGTGACAGTCACACTCCAGGTAAATATGCTCCTGACAGTGATAGTACTGACAGATAGGTATACTAGTGACAGTCACACTCCAGGTAAATATGCTCCTGACAGAGATAGTACCGACAGATAGGTATACCAGTGACAGTCACACTCCAGGTAAATATGCTCCTGACAGTGATAGTACTGACAGATAGGTATACTAGTGACAGTCACACTCCAGGTAAATATGCTCCTGACAGTGATAGTACTGACAGATAGGTATACTAGTGACAGTCACGCCTCAGGTAAATATGCTCCTGACAGTGATAGTACTGACAGATAGGTATACTAGTGACAGTCACACTCCAGGTAAATATGCTCCTGACAGTGATAGTACTGACAGATAGGTATACTAGTGACAGTCACACTCCAGGTAAATATGCTCCTGACAGTGATAGTACAGACAGATAGGTATACTAGTGACAGTGACACTGTAGGTAAATATGCTCCTGACAGTGATAGTACTGACAGATAGGTATACTAGTGACAGTCACACTCCAGGTAAATATGCTCCTGACAGTGATAGTACTGACAGATAGGTATACTAGTGACAGTCACGCCTCAGGTAAATATGCTCCTGACAGTGATAGTACTGACAGATAGGTATACTAGTGACAGTGACACTGTAGGTAAATATGCTCCTGACAGTGATAGTACTGACAGATAGGTATACTAGTGACAGTCACATTCCAGGTAAATATGCTCCTGACAGTGATAGTACAGACCGATAGGTATACTAGTGACAGTCACACTCCAGGTAAATATGCTCCTGACAGTGATAGTACTGACAGATAGGTATACTAGTGACAGTGACACTGTAGGTAAATATGCTCCTGACAGTGATAGTACTGACAGATAGGTATACTAGTGACAGTCACACTCCAGGTAAATATGCTCCTGACAGTGATAGTACTGACAGATAGGTATACTAGTGACAGTCACGCCTCAGGTAAATATGCTCCTGACAGTGATAGTACTGACAGATAGGTATACTAGTGACAGTCACACTCCAGGTAAATATGCTCCTGACAGTGGTAGTACTGACAGATAGGTATACTAGTGACAGTGACACTGTAGGTAAATATGCTCCTGACAGTGATAGTACTGACAGATAGGTATACTAGTGACAGTGACACTGTAGGTAAATATGCTCCTGACAGTGATAGTACTGACAGATAGGTATACTAGTGACAGTCACACTCCAGGTAAATATGCTCCTGACAGTGTTAGTACTGACAGATATGTATACTAGTGACAGTTACACTCCAGGTAAATATGCTCCTAACTGTGATAGTACTGACAGATATGTATACTAGTGACAGTGACACTCCAGGTAAATATGCTCCTGACAGTGATAGTACTGACAGATAGGTATACTAGTGACAGTCACACCTCAGGTAAATATGCTCCTGACAGTGATAGTACTGACAGATAGGTAAACTAGTGACAGTGACACTGTAGGTAAATATGCTCCTGACAGTGATAGTACTGACAGATAGAATATACTAGTGACAGTCACACTCCAGGTACATATGCTCCTGACAGTGATAGTACTGACAGATAGGTATACTAGTGACAGTCACACTGTAGGTAAATATGCTCCTGACAGTGATAGTACTGACAGATAGGTATACTAGTGACAGTCACACTGTAGGTAAATATGCTCCTAACAGTGATAGTACTGACAGATAGGTATACTAGTGACAGTCACACTGTAGGTAAATATGCTCCTAACAGTGATAGTACTGACAGATAGGTATACTAGTGACAGTCACACTGTAGGTAAATACGCTCCTGACAGTGATAGTACTGACAGATAGGTATACTAGTGACAGTCACACTCCAGGTAAATATGCTCCTGACAGTGATAGTACTGACAGATAGGTATATTAGTGACAGTGACACTGTAGGTAAATATGCTCCTGACAGTGATAGTACTGACAGATAGGTATACTAGTGACAGTCACACTGTAGGTAAATATGCTCCTGACAGTGATAGTACTGACAGATAGGTATACTACTGACAGTGACACTCCAGGTAAATATGCTCCTGATAGTGATAGTACTGACAGATAGGTATACTAGTGACAGTCACACTGTAGGTAAATATGCTCCTGACAGTGATAGTACTGACAGATAGGTATACTAGTGACAGTCACACTCCAGGTAAATATGCTCCTGACAGTGATAGTACTGACAGATAGGTATACTAGTGACAGTCACATTCCAGGTAAATATGCTCCTGACAGTGATAATACCGACAGATAGGTATACCAGTGATAGTCACACACCAGGTAAATATGCTCCTGACAGTGATAGTACTGACAGATAGGTATACTAGTGACAGTCACACTCCAGGTAAATATGCTCCTGACAGTGATAGTACTGACAGATAGGTATACTAGTGACAGTCACACTCCAGGTAAATATGCTCCTGACAGTGATAGTACCGACAGATAGGTATACCAGTGACAGTCACACTCCAGGTAAATATGCTCCTGACAGTGATAGTACTGACAGATAGGTATACTAGTGACAGTCACACTCCAGGTAAATATGCTCCTGACAGTGATAGTACTGACAGATAGGTATACTAGTGACAGTCACGCCTCAGGTAAATATGCTCCTGACAGTGATAGTACTGACAGATAGGTATACTAGTGACAGTCACACTCCAGGTAAATATGCTCCTGACAGTGGTAGTACTGACAGATAGGTATACTAGTGACAGTGACACTGTAGGTAAATATGCTCCTGACAGTGATAGTACTGACAGATAGGTATACTAGTGACAGTCACACTCCAGGTAAATATGCTCCTGACAGTGATAGTACTGACAGATAGGTATACTAGTGACAGTCACGCCGGAGGTAAATATGCTCCTGACAGTGATAGTACTGACAGATAGGTATACTAGTGACAGTCACACTCCAGGTAAATATGCTCCTGACAGTGGTAGTACTGACAGATAGGTATACTAGTGACAGTGACACTGTAGGTAAATATGCTCCTGACAGTGATAGTACTGACAGATAGGTATACTAGTGACAGTCACACTCCAGGTAAATATGCTCCTGACAGTGATAGTACTGACAGATAGGTATACTAGTGACAGTCACACTCCAGGTAAATATGCTCCTGACAGTGTTAGTACTGACAGATATGTATACTAGTGACAGTTACACTCCAGGTAAATATGCTCCTGACAGTGATAGTACTGACAGATATGTATACTAGTGACAGTGACACTCCAGGTAAATATGCTCCTGACAGTGATAGTACTGACAGATAGGTATACTAGTGACAGTCACACCTCAGGTAAATATGCTCCTGACAGTGATAGTACTGACAGATAGGTAAACTAGTGACAGTGACACTGTAGGTAAATATGCTCCTGACAGTGATAGTACTGACAGATAGAATATACTAGTGACAGTCACACTCCAGGTACATATGCTCCTGACAGTGATAGTACTGACAGATAGGTATACTAGTGACAGTCACACTGTAGGTAAATATGCTCCTGACAGTGATAGTACTGACAGATAGGTATACTAGTGACAGTCACACTGTAGGTAAATATGCTCCTAACAGTGATAGTACTGACAGATAGGTATACTAGTGACAGTCACACTGTAGGTAAATATGCTCCTAACAGTGATAGTACTGACAGATAGGTATACTAGTGACAGTCACACTGTAGGTAAATACGCTCCTGACAGTGATAGTACTGACAGATAGGTATACTAGTGACAGTCACACTCCAGGTAAATATGCTCCTGACAGTGATAGTACTGACAGATAGGTATATTAGTGACAGTGACACTGTAGGTAAATATGCTCCTGACAGTGATAGTACTGACAGATAGGTATACTAGTGACAGTCACACTGTAGGTAAATATGCTCCTGACAGTGACAGTACTGACAGATAGGTATACTAGTGACAGTGACACTCCAGGTAAATATGCTCCTGACAGCGATAGTACTGACAGATCGGTATACCAGTGACAGTCACACTCCAGGTAAATATGCTCCTGACAGTGATAGTACTGACAGATACGTATACTAGTGACAGTGACACTGTAGGTAAATGTGCTCCTGACAGTGATAGTACTGACAGATAGGTATACTACTGACAGTGACACTCCAGGTAAATATGCTCCTGATAGTGATAGTACTGACAGATAGGTATACTAGTGACAGTCACACTGTAGGTAAATATGCTCCTGACAGTGATAGTACTGACAGATAGGTATACTAGTGACAGTGACACTCCAGGTAAATATGCTCCTGATAGTGATAGTACTGACAGATAGGTATACTAGTGACAGTCACACTGTAGGTAAATATGCTCCTAACAGTGATAGTACTGACAGATAGGTATACTAGTGACAGTCACACTGTAGGTAAATACGCTCCTGACAGTGATAGTACTGACAGATAGGTATACTAGTGACAGTCACACTGTAGGTAAATATGCTCCTAACAGTGATAGTACTGACAGATAGGTATACTACTGACAGTGACACTCCAGGTAAATATGCTCCTGATAGTGATAGTACTGACAGATAGGTATACTAGTGACAGTCACACTGTAGGTAAATATGCTACTGACAGTGATAGTACTGACAGATAGGTATACTAGTGACAGTCACACTCCAGGTAAATATGCTCCTGACAGTGATAGTACTGACAGATAGGTATACTAGTGACAGTCACACTGTAGGTAAATATGCTCCTGACAGTGATAGTACTGACAGATAGGTATACTAGTGACAGTCACACTCCAGGTAAATATGCTCCTGACAGTGATAGTACTGACAGATAGGTATACTAGTGACAGTGACACTGTAGGTAAATATGCTCCTGACAGTGATAGTACTGACAGATAGGTATACTAGTGACAGTCACACTCCAGGTAAATATGCTCCTGACAGTGATAGTACTGACAGATAGGTATACTAGTGACAGTCACACTCCAGGTAAATATGCTCCTGACAGTGATAGTACCGACAGATAGGTATACCAGTGACAGTCACACTCCAGGTAAATATGCTCCTGACAGTGATAGTACTGACAGATAGGTATACTAGTGACAGTCACACTCCAGGTAAATATGCTCCTGACAGTGATAGTACTGACAGATAGGTATACTAGTGACAGTCACGCCTCAGGTAAATATGCTCCTGACAGTGATAGTACTGACAGATAGGTATACTAGTGACAGTCACACTCCAGGTAAATATGCTCCTGACAGTGGTAGTACTGACAGATAGGTATACTAGTGACAGTGACACTGTAGGTAAATATGCTCCTGACAGTGATAGTACTGACAGATAGGTATACTAGTGACAGTCACACTCCAGGTAAATATGCTCCTGACAGTGATAGTACTGACAGATAGGTATACTAGTGACAGTCACGCCGGAGGTAAATATGCTCCTGACAGTGATAGTACTGACAGATAGGTATACTAGTGACAGTCACACTCCAGGTAAATATGCTCCTGACAGTGGTAGTACTGACAGATAGGTATACTAGTGACAGTGACACTGTAGGTAAATATGCTCCTGACAGTGATAGTACTGACAGATAGGTATACTAGTGACAGTCACACTCCAGGTAAATATGCTCCTGACAGTGATAGTACTGACAGATAGGTATACTAGTGACAGTCACACTCCAGGTAAATATGCTCCTGACAGTGTTAGTACTGACAGATATGTATACTAGTGACAGTTACACTCCAGGTAAATATGCTCCTGACAGTGATAGTACTGACAGATATGTATACTAGTGACAGTGACACTCCAGGTAAATATGCTCCTGACAGTGATAGTACTGACAGATAGGTATACTAGTGACAGTCACACCTCAGGTAAATATGCTCCTGACAGTGATAGTACTGACAGATAGGTAAACTAGTGACAGTGACACTGTAGGTAAATATGCTCCTGACAGTGATAGTACTGACAGATAGAATATACTAGTGACAGTCACACTCCAGGTACATATGCTCCTGACAGTGATAGTACTGACAGATAGGTATACTAGTGACAGTCACACTGTAGGTAAATATGCTCCTGACAGTGATAGTACTGACAGATAGGTATACTAGTGACAGTCACACTGTAGGTAAATATGCTCCTAACAGTGATAGTACTGACAGATAGGTATACTGGTGACAGTCACACTGTAGGTAAATATGCTCCTAACAGTGATAGTACTGACAGATAGGTATACTAGTGACAGTCACACTGTAGGTAAATACGCTCCTGACAGTGATAGTACTGACAGATAGGTATACTAGTGACAGTCACACTCCAGGTAAATATGCTCCTGACAGTGATAGTACTGACAGATAGGTATATTAGTGACAGTGACACTGTAGGTAAATATGCTCCTGACAGTGATAGTACTGACAGATAGGTATACTAGTGACAGTCACACTGTAGGTAAATATGCTCCTGACAGTGACAGTACTGACAGATAGGTATACTAGTGACAGTGACACTCCAGGTAAATATGCTCCTGACAGCGATAGTACTGACAGATCGGTATACCAGTGACAGTCACACTCCAGGTAAATATGCTCCTGACAGTGATAGTACTGACAGATACGTATACTAGTGACAGTGACACTGTAGGTAAATGTGCTCCTGACAGTGATAGTACTGACAGATAGGTATACTACTGACAGTGACACTCCAGGTAAATATGCTCCTGATAGTGATAGTACTGACAGATAGGTATACTAGTGACAGTCACACTGTAGGTAAATATGCTCCTGACAGTGATAGTACTGACAGATAGGTATACTAGTGACAGTGACACTCCAGGTAAATATGCTCCTGATAGTGATAGTACTGACAGATAGGTATACTAGTGACAGTCACACTGTAGGTAAATATGCTCCTAACAGTGATAGTACTGACAGATAGGTATACTAGTGACAGTCACACTGTAGGTAAATATGCTCCTAACAGTGATAGTACTGACAGATAGGTATACTACTGACAGTGACACTCCAGGTAAATATGCTCCTGATAGTGATAGTACTGACAGATAGGTATACTAGTGACAGTCACACTGTAGGTAAATATGCTACTGACAGTGATAGTACTGACAGATAGGTATACTAGTGACAGTCACACTCCAGGTAAATATGCTCCTGACAGTGATAGTACTGACAGATAACTATACTAGTGACAGTCACACTGTAGGTAAATATGCTCCTGACAGTGATAGTACTGACAGATAGGTATACTAGTGACAGTCACACTCCAGGTAAATATGCTCCTGACAGTGATAGTACTGACAGATAGGTATACTAGTGACAGTGACACTGTAGGTAAATATGCTCCTGACAGTGATAGTACTGACAGATAGGTATACTAGTGACAGTCACACTCCAGGTAAATATGCTCCTGACAGTGATAGTACCGACAGATAGGTATACTGGTGACAGCAACACTGTAGGTAAATATGCTCCTGACAGTGATAGTACTGACAGATAGGTATACTAGTGACAGTCACACTGTAGGTAAATATGCTCCTAACAGTGATAGTACTGACAGATAGGTATACTACTGACAGTGACACTCCAGGTAAATATGCTCCTGATAGTGATAGTACTGACAGATAGGTATACTAGTGACAGTCACACTGTAGGTAAATATGCTACTGACAGTGATAGTACTGACAGATAGGTATACTAGTGACAGTCACACTCCAGGTAAATATGCTCCTGACAGTGATAGTACTGACAGATAGGTATACTAGTGACAGTCACACTGTAGGTAAATATGCTCCTGACAGTGATAGTACTGACAGATAGGTATACTAGTGACAGTCACACTCCAGGTAAATATGCTCCTGACAGTGATAGTACTGACAGATAGGTATACTAGTGACAGTGACACTGTAGGTAAATATGCTCCTGACAGTGATAGTACTGACAGATAGGTATACTAGTGACAGTCACACTCCAGGTAAATATGCTCCTGACAGTGATAGTACCGACAGATAGGTATACCAGTGACAGTCACACACCAGGTAAATATGCTCCTGACAGTGATAGTACTGACAGATAGGTATACTAGTGACAGTCACACTCCAGGTAAATATGCTCCTGACAGTGATAGTACTGACAGATAGGTATACTAGTGACAGTGACACTGTAGGTAAATATGCTCCTGACAGTGATAGTACTGACAGATAGGTATACTAGTCACAGTCACAATGTAGGTAAATATGCTCCTGGCAGTGATAGTACTGTCAGATAGGTATACTAGTGACAGTCACACTCCAGGTAAATATGCTCCTGACAGTGATAGTACTGACAGATAGGTATACTAGTGACAGTCACACTCCAGGTAAATATGCTCCTGACAGTGATAGTACTGACAGATAGGTATACTAGTGACAGTGACACTGTAGGTAAATATGCTCCTGACAGTGATAGTACTGACAGATAGGTATACTAGTGACAGTCACACTGTAGGTAAATATGCTCCTGACAGTGATAGTACTGACAGATAGGTATACTGGTGACAGCAACACTGTAGGTAAATATGCTCCTGACAGTGATAGTACTGACAGATAGTTATACTAGTGACAGTCACACTCCAGGTACATATGCTCCTGACAGTGATAGTACTGACAGATAGGTATACTAGTGACAGTCACACTGTAGGTAAATATGCTCCTGACAGTGATAGTACTGACAGATAGGTATACTAGTGACAGTGACACTGTAGGTAAATATGCTCCTGACAGTGATAGTACTGACAGATAGGTATACTAGTGACAGTGACACTGTAGGTAAATATGCTCCTGACAGTGATAGTACTGACAGATAGGTATACTAGTGACAGTCACACTGTAGGTAAATATGCTACTGACAGTGATAGTACTGACAGATAGGTATACTAGTGACAGTCACACTGTAGGTAAATATGCTCCTGACAGTGATAGTACTGACAGATAGGTATACTAGTGACAGTGACACTCCAGATAAATATGCTCCAGATAGTGATAGTACTGACAGATAGGTATACTGGTGACAGCCACACTGTAGGTAAATATGCTCCTGACAGTGATAGTACTGACAGATAGGTATACTAGTGACAGTCACACTCCAGGTAAATATGCTCCTGACAGTGATAGTACTGATAGATAGGTATACCAGTGACAGTCACACTGTAGGTAAATATGCTCCTGACAGTGATAGTACTGACAGATAGGTATACTAGTGACAGTCACACTCCAGGTAAATATGCTCCTGACAGTGATAGTACTGACAGATGGGTATACTAGTGACAGTCACACTGTAGGTAAATATGCTCCTAACAGTGATAGTACTGACAGATAGGTATACTAGTGACAGTCACACTGTAGGTAAATATGCTCCTGACAGTGGTAGTACTGACAGATAGGTATACTAGTGACAGTCACACTCCAGGTAAATATGCTCCTGACAGTGATAGTACTGACAGATAGGTATACTAGTGACAGTCACACTCCAGGTAAATATGCTCCTGACAGTGATAGTACTGACAGATAGGTATACTAGTGACAGTCACACTGTAGGTAAATATGCTCCTGACAGTGATAGTACTGACAGATAGGTATACTAGTGACAGTCACACTGTAGGTAAATATGCTCCTAACAGTGATAGTACTGACAGATAGGTATACTAGTGACAGTCACACTGTAGGTAAATATGCTCCTGACAGTGGTAGTACTGACAGATAGGTATACTAGTGACAGTCACACTCCAGGTAAATATGCTCCTGACAGTGATAGTACTGACAGATAGGTATACTAGTGACAGTCACACTCCAGGTAAATATGCTCCTGACAGTGATAGTACTGACAGATAGGTATACTAGTGACAGTCACGCCTCAGGTAAATATGCTCCTGACAGTGATAGTACTGACAGATAGGTATACTAGTGACAGTCACACTCCAGGTAAATATGCTCCTGACAGTGGTAGTACTGACAGATAGGTATACTAGTGACAGTGACACTGTAGGTAAATATGCTCCTGACAGTGATAGTACTGACAGATAGGTATACTAGTGACAGTGACACTGTAGGTAAATATGCTCCTGACAGTGATAGTACTGACAGATAGGTATAATAGTGACAGTCACACTCCAGGTAAATATGCTCCTGACAGTGTTAGTACTGACAGATAGGTATACTAGTGACAGTTACACTCCACGTAAATATGCTCCTAACTGTGATAGTACTGACAGATATGTATACTAGTGACAGTGACACTCCAGGTAAATATGCTCCTGACAGTGATAGTACTGACAGATAGGTATACTAGTGACAGTCACACCTCAGGTAAATATGCTCCTGACAGTGATAGTACTGACAGATAGGTAAACTAGTGACAGTGACACTGTAGGTAAATATGCTCCTGACAGTGATAGTACTGACAGATAGAATATACTAGTGACAGTCACACTCCAGGTACATATGCTCCTGACAGTGATAGTACTGACAGATAGGTATACTAGTGACAGTCACACTGTAGGTAAATATGCTCCTGACAGTGATAGTACTGACAGATAGGTATACTAGTGACAGTCACACTGTAGGTAAATATGCTCCTAACAGTGATAGTACTGACAGATAGGTATACTAGTGACAGTCACACTGTAGGTAAATATGCTCCTAACAGTGATAGTACTGACAGATAGGTATACTAGTGACAGTCACACTGTAGGTAAATACGCTCCTGACAGTGATAGTACTGACAGATAGGTATACTAGTGACAGTCACACTCCAGGTAAATATGCTCCTGACAGTGATAGTACTGACAGATAGGTATATTAGTGACAGTGACACTGTAGGTAAATATGCTCCTGACAGTGATAGTACTGACAGATAGGTATACTAGTGACAGTCACACTGTAGGTAAATATGCTCCTGACAGTGATAGTACTGACAGATAGGTATACTACTGACAGTGACACTCCAGGTAAATATGCTCCTGATAGTGATAGTACTGACAGATAGGTATACTAGTGACAGTCACACTGTAGGTAAATATGCTCCTGACAGTGATAGTACTGACAGATAGGTATACTAGTGACAGTCACACTCCAGGTAAATATGCTCCTGACAGTGATAGTACTGACAGATAGGTATACTAGTGACAGTCACATTCCAGGTAAATATGCTCCTGACAGTGATAATACCGACAGATAGGTATACCAGTGATAGTCACACACCAGGTAAATATGCTCCTGACAGTGATAGTACTGACAGATAGGTATACTAGTGACAGTCACACTCCAGGTAAATATGCTCCTGACAGTGATAGTACTGACAGATAGGTATACTAGTGACAGTCACACTCCAGGTAAATATGCTCCTGACAGTGATAGTACCGACAGATAGGTATACCAGTGACAGTCACACTCCAGGTAAATATGCTCCTGACAGTGATAGTACTGACAGATAGGTATACTAGTGACAGTCACACTCCAGGTAAATATGCTCCTGACAGTGATAGTACTGACAGATAGGTATACTAGTGACAGTCACGCCTCAGGTAAATATGCTCCTGACAGTGATAGTACTGACAGATAGGTATACTAGTGACAGTCACACTCCAGGTAAATATGCTCCTGACAGTGGTAGTACTGACAGATAGGTATACTAGTGACAGTGACACTGTAGGTAAATATGCTCCTGACAGTGATAGTACTGACAGATAGGTATACTAGTGACAGTCACACTCCAGGTAAATATGCTCCTGACAGTGATAGTACTGACAGATAGGTATACTAGTGACAGTCACGCCGGAGGTAAATATGCTCCTGACAGTGATAGTACTGACAGATAGGTATACTAGTGACAGTCACACTCCAGGTAAATATGCTCCTGACAGTGGTAGTACTGACAGATAGGTATACTAGTGACAGTGACACTGTAGGTAAATATGCTCCTGACAGTGATAGTACTGACAGATAGGTATACTAGTGACAGTCACACTCCAGGTAAATATGCTCCTGACAGTGATAGTACTGACAGATAGGTATACTAGTGACAGTCACACTCCAGGTAAATATGCTCCTGACAGTGTTAGTACTGACAGATATGTATACTAGTGACAGTTACACTCCAGGTAAATATGCTCCTGACAGTGATAGTACTGACAGATATGTATACTAGTGACAGTGACACTCCAGGTAAATATGCTCCTGACAGTGATAGTACTGACAGATAGGTATACTAGTGACAGTCACACCTCAGGTAAATATGCTCCTGACAGTGATAGTACTGACAGATAGGTAAACTAGTGACAGTGACACTGTAGGTAAATATGCTCCTGACAGTGATAGTACTGACAGATAGAATATACTAGTGACAGTCACACTCCAGGTACATATGCTCCTGACAGTGATAGTACTGACAGATAGGTATACTAGTGACAGTCACACTGTAGGTAAATATGCTCCTGACAGTGATAGTACTGACAGATAGGTATACTAGTGACAGTCACACTGTAGGTAAATATGCTCCTAACAGTGATAGTACTGACAGATAGGTATACTAGTGACAGTCACACTGTAGGTAAATATGCTCCTAACAGTGATAGTACTGACAGATAGGTATACTAGTGACAGTCACACTGTAGGTAAATACGCTCCTGACAGTGATAGTACTGACAGATAGGTATACTAGTGACAGTCACACTCCAGGTAAATATGCTCCTGACAGTGATAGTACTGACAGATAGGTATATTAGTGACAGTGACACTGTAGGTAAATATGCTCCTGACAGTGATAGTACTGACAGATAGGTATACTAGTGACAGTCACACTGTAGGTAAATATGCTCCTGACAGTGACAGTACTGACAGATAGGTATACTAGTGACAGTGACACTCCAGGTAAATATGCTCCTGACAGCGATAGTACTGACAGATCGGTATACCAGTGACAGTCACACTCCAGGTAAATATGCTCCTGACAGTGATAGTACTGACAGATACGTATACTAGTGACAGTGACACTGTAGGTAAATGTGCTCCTGACAGTGATAGTACTGACAGATAGGTATACTACTGACAGTGACACTCCAGGTAAATATGCTCCTGATAGTGATAGTACTGACAGATAGGTATACTAGTGACAGTCACACTGTAGGTAAATATGCTCCTGACAGTGATAGTACTGACAGATAGGTATACTAGTGACAGTGACACTCCAGGTAAATATGCTCCTGATAGTGATAGTACTGACAGATAGGTATACTAGTGACAGTCACACTGTAGGTAAATATGCTCCTAACAGTGATAGTACTGACAGATAGGTATACTAGTGACAGTCACACTGTAGGTAAATACGCTCCTGACAGTGATAGTACTGACAGATAGGTATACTAGTGACAGTCACACTGTAGGTAAATATGCTCCTAACAGTGATAGTACTGACAGATAGGTATACTACTGACAGTGACACTCCAGGTAAATATGCTCCTGATAGTGATAGTACTGACAGATAGGTATACTAGTGACAGTCACACTGTAGGTAAATATGCTACTGACAGTGATAGTACTGACAGATAGGTATACTAGTGACAGTCACACTCCAGGTAAATATGCTCCTGACAGTGATAGTACTGACAGATAGGTATACTAGTGACAGTCACACTGTAGGTAAATATGCTCCTGACAGTGATAGTACTGACAGATAGGTATACTAGTGACAGTCACACTCCAGGTAAATATGCTCCTGACAGTGATAGTACTGACAGATAGGTATACTAGTGACAGTGACACTGTAGGTAAATATGCTCCTGACAGTGATAGTACTGACAGATAGGTATACTAGTGACAGTCACACTCCAGGTAAATATGCTCCTGACAGTGATAGTACTGACAGATAGGTATACTAGTGACAGTCACACTCCAGGTAAATATGCTCCTGACAGTGATAGTACCGACAGATAGGTATACCAGTGACAGTCACACTCCAGGTAAATATGCTCCTGACAGTGATAGTACTGACAGATAGGTATACTAGTGACAGTCACACTCCAGGTAAATATGCTCCTGACAGTGATAGTACTGACAGATAGGTATACTAGTGACAGTCACGCCTCAGGTAAATATGCTCCTGACAGTGATAGTACTGACAGATAGGTATACTAGTGACAGTCACACTCCAGGTAAATATGCTCCTGACAGTGGTAGTACTGACAGATAGGTATACTAGTGACAGTGACACTGTAGGTAAATATGCTCCTGACAGTGATAGTACTGACAGATAGGTATACTAGTGACAGTCACACTCCAGGTAAATATGCTCCTGACAGTGATAGTACTGACAGATAGGTATACTAGTGACAGTCACGCCGGAGGTAAATATGCTCCTGACAGTGATAGTACTGACAGATAGGTATACTAGTGACAGTCACACTCCAGGTAAATATGCTCCTGACAGTGGTAGTACTGACAGATAGGTATACTAGTGACAGTGACACTGTAGGTAAATATGCTCCTGACAGTGATAGTACTGACAGATAGGTATACTAGTGACAGTCACACTCCAGGTAAATATGCTCCTGACAGTGATAGTACTGACAGATAGGTATACTAGTGACAGTCACACTCCAGGTAAATATGCTCCTGACAGTGTTAGTACTGACAGATATGTATACTAGTGACAGTTACACTCCAGGTAAATATGCTCCTGACAGTGATAGTACTGACAGATATGTATACTAGTGACAGTGACACTCCAGGTAAATATGCTCCTGACAGTGATAGTACTGACAGATAGGTATACTAGTGACAGTCACACCTCAGGTAAATATGCTCCTGACAGTGATAGTACTGACAGATAGGTAAACTAGTGACAGTGACACTGTAGGTAAATATGCTCCTGACAGTGATAGTACTGACAGATAGAATATACTAGTGACAGTCACACTCCAGGTACATATGCTCCTGACAGTGATAGTACTGACAGATAGGTATACTAGTGACAGTCACACTGTAGGTAAATATGCTCCTGACAGTGATAGTACTGACAGATAGGTATACTAGTGACAGTCACACTGTAGGTAAATATGCTCCTAACAGTGATAGTACTGACAGATAGGTATACTAGTGACAGTCACACTGTAGGTAAATATGCTCCTAACAGTGATAGTACTGACAGATAGGTATACTAGTGACAGTCACACTGTAGGTAAATACGCTCCTGACAGTGATAGTACTGACAGATAGGTATACTAGTGACAGTCACACTCCAGGTAAATATGCTCCTGACAGTGATAGTACTGACAGATAGGTATATTAGTGACAGTGACACTGTAGGTAAATATGCTCCTGACAGTGATAGTACTGACAGATAGGTATACTAGTGACAGTCACACTGTAGGTAAATATGCTCCTGACAGTGACAGTACTGACAGATAGGTATACTAGTGACAGTGACACTCCAGGTAAATATGCTCCTGACAGCGATAGTACTGACAGATCGGTATACCAGTGACAGTCACACTCCAGGTAAATATGCTCCTGACAGTGATAGTACTGACAGATACGTATACTAGTGACAGTGACACTGTAGGTAAATGTGCTCCTGACAGTGATAGTACTTACAGATAGGTATACTACTGACAGTGACACTCCAGGTAAATATGCTCCTGATAGTGATAGTACTGACAGATAGGTATACTAGTGACAGTCACACTGTAGGTAAATATGCTCCTGACAGTGATAGTACTGACAGATAGGTATACTAGTGACAGTGACACTCCAGGTAAATATGCTCCTGATAGTGATAGTACTGACAGATAGGTATACTAGTGACAGTCACACTGTAGGTAAATATGCTCCTAACAGTGATAGTACTGACAGATAGGTATACTAGTGACAGTCACACTGTAGGTAAATACGCTCCTGACAGTGATAGTACTGACAGATAGGTATACTAGTGACAGTCACACTGTAGGTAAATATGCTCCTAACAGTGATAGTACTGACAGATAGGTATACTACTGACAGTGACACTCCAGGTAAATATGCTCCTGATAGTGATAGTACTGACAGATAGGTATACTAGTGACAGTCACACTGTAGGTAAATATGCTACTGACAGTGATAGTACTGACAGATAGGTATACTAGTGACAGTCACACTCCAGGTAAATATGCTCCTGACAGTGATAGTACTGACAGATAGGTATACTAGTGACAGTCACACTGTAGGTAAATATGCTCCTGACAGTGATAGTACTGACAGATAGGTATACTAGTGACAGTCACACTCCAGGTAAATATGCTCCTGACAGTGATAGTACTGACAGATAGGTATACTAGTGACAGTGACACTGTAGGTAAATATGCTCCTGACAGTGATAGTACTGACAGATAGGTATACTAGTGACAGTCACACTCCAGGTAAATATGCTCCTGACAGTGATAGTACCGACAGATAGGTATACTGGTGACAGCAACACTGTAGGTAAATATGCTCCTGACAGTGATAGTACTGACAGATAGGTATACTAGTGACAGTCACACTGTAGGTAAATATGCTCCTAACAGTGATAGTACTGACAGATAGGTATACTACTGACAGTGACACTCCAGGTAAATATGCTCCTGATAGTGATAGTACTGACAGATAGGTATACTAGTGACAGTCACACTGTAGGTAAATATGCTACTGACAGTGATAGTACTGACAGATAGGTATACTAGTGACAGTCACACTCCAGGTAAATATGCTCCTGACAGTGATAGTACTGACAGATAGGTATACTAGTGACAGTCACACTGTAGGTAAATATGCTCCTGACAGTGATAGTACTGACAGATAGGTATACTAGTGACAGTCACACTCCAGGTAAATATGCTCCTGACAGTGATAATACTGACAGATAGGTATACTAGTGACAGTGACACTGTAGGTAAATATGCTCCTGACAGTGATAGTACTGACAGATAGGTATACTAGTGACAGTCACACTCCAGGTAAATATGCTCCTGACAGTGATAGTACCGACAGATAGGTATACCAGTGACAGTCACACACCAGGTAAATATGCTCCTGACAGTGATAGTACTGACAGATAGGTATACTAGTGACAGTCACACTCCAGGTAAATATGCTCCTGACAGTGATAGTACTGACAGATAGGTATACTAGTGACAGTGACACTGTAGGTAAATATGCTCCTGACAGTGATAGTACTGACAGATAGGTATACTAGTCACAGTCACAATGTAGGTAAATATGCTCCTGGCAGTGATAGTACTGTCAGATAGGTATACTAGTGACAGTCACACTCCAGGTAAATATGCTCCTGACAGTGATAGTACTGACAGATAGGTATACTAGTGACAGTCACACTCCAGGTAAATATGCTCCTGACAGTGATAGTACTGACAGATAGGTATACTAGTGACAGTGACACTGTAGGTAAATATGCTCCTGACAGTGATAGTACTGACAGATAGGTATACTAGTGACAGTCACACTGTAGGTAAATATGCTCCTGACAGTGATAGTACTGACAGATAGGTATACTGGTGACAGCAACACTGTAGGTAAATATGCTCCTGACAGTGATAGTACTGACAGATAGGTATACTAGTGACAGTCACACTCCAGGTACATATGCTCCTGACAGTGATAGTACTGACAGATAGGTATACTAGTGACAGTCACACTGTAGGTAAATATGCTCCTGACAGTGATAGTACTGACAGATAGGTATACTAGTGACAGTGACACTGTAGGTAAATATGCTCCTGACAGTGATAGTACTGACAGATAGGTATACTAGTGACAGTGACACTGTAGGTAAATATGCTCCTGACAGTGATAGTACTGACAGATAGGTCTACTAGTGACAGTCACACTGTAGGTAAATATGCTCCTGACAGTGATAGTACTGACAGATAGGTATACTAGTGACAGTCACACTGTAGGTAAATATGCTCCTGACAGTGATAGTACTGACAGATAGGTATACTAGTGACAGTGACACTCCAGATAAATATGCTCCTGATAGTGATAGTACTGACAGATAGGTATACTGGTGACAGCCACACTGTAGGTAAATATGCTCCTGACAGTGATAGTACTGACAGATAGGTATACTAGTGACAGTCACACTCCAGGTAAATATGCTCCTGACAGTGATAGTACTGATAGATAGGTATACCAGTGACAGTCACACTGTAGGTAAATATGCTCCTGACAGTGATAGTACTGACAGATAGGTATACTAGTGACAGTCACACTCCAGGTAAATATGCTCCTGACAGTGATAGTACTGACAGATGGGTATACTAGTGACAGTCACACTGTAGGTAAATATGCTCCTAACAGTGATAGTACTGACAGATAGGTATACTAGTGACAGTCACACTGTAGGTAAATATGCTCCTGACAGTGGTAGTACTGACAGATAGGTATACTAGTGACAGTCACACTCCAGGTAAATATGCTCCTGACAGTGATAGTACTGACAGATAGGTATACTAGTGACAGTCACACTCCAGGTAAATATGCTCCTGACAGTGATAGTACTGACAGATAGGTATACTAGTGACAGTCACACTGTAGGTAAATATGCTCCTGACAGTGATAGTACTGACAGATAGGTATACTAGTGACAGTCACACTGTAGGTAAATATGCTCCTAACAGTGATAGTACTGACAGATAGGTATACTAGTGACAGTCACTTTGTAGGTAAATATGCTCCTGACAGTGGTAGTACTGACAGATAGGTATACTAGTGACAGTCACACTCCAGGTAAATATGCTCCTGACAGTGATAGTACTGACAGATAGGTATACTAGTGACAGTCACACTCCAGGTAAATATGCTCCTGACAGTGATAGTACTGACAGATAGGTATACCAGTGACAGTCACACTGTAGGTAAATATGCTCCTGACAGTGATAGTACTGACAGATAGGTATACTAGTGACAGTCACACTCCAGGTAAATATGCTCCTGACAGTGATAGTACTGACAGATAGGTATACCAGTGACAGTCACACTGTAGGTAAATATGCTCCTGACAGTGATAGTACTGACAGATAGGTATACTAGTGACAGTCACACTGTAGGTAAATATGCTCCTAACAGTGATAGTACTGACAGATAGGTATACTAGTGACAGTCACACTGTAGGTAAATATGCTCCTGACAGTGGTAGTACTGACAGATAGGTATACTAGTGACAGTCACACTCCAGGTAAATATGCTCCTGACAGTGATAGTACTGACAGATAGGTATACCAGTGACAGTCACACTGTAGGTAAATATGCTCCTAACAGTGATAGTACTGACAGATAGGTATACTAGTGACAGTCACACTCCAGGTAAATATGCTCCTGACAGTGATAGTACTGACAGATAGGTATACCAGTGACAGTCACACTGTAGGTAAATATGCCCCTGACAGTGATAGTACTGACAGATAGGTATACTAGTGACAGTCACACTGTAGGTAAATATGCTCCTAACAGTGATAGTACTGACAGATAGGTATACTAGTGACAGTCACACTGTAGGTAAATATGCTCCTGACAGTGGTAGTACTGACAGATAGGTATACTAGTGACAGTCACACTCCAGGTAAATATGCTCCTGACAGTGATAGTACTGACAGATAGGTATACTAGTGACAGTCACACTCCAGGTAAATATGCTCCTGACAGTGATAGTACTGACAGATAGGTATACTAGTGACAGTGACACTGTAGGTAAATATGCTCCTGACAGTGATAGTACTGACAGATAGGTATACTAGTGACAGTCACACTCCAGGTAAATATGCTCCTGACAGTGATAGTACTGACAGATAGGTATACTAGTGACAGTCACACTGTAGGTAAATATGCTCCTGACAGTGATAGTACTGACAGATAGGTATACTAGTGACAGTCACACTCCAGGTAAATATGCTCCTGACAGTGATAGTACTGACAGATATGTATACTAGTGACAGTGACACTCCAGGTAAATATGCTCCTGACAGTGATAGTACTGACAGATAGGTATACTAGTGACAGTCACACTCCAGGTAAATAGCTCCTGACAGTGATAGTACTGACAGATAGGTATACTAGAGACAGTGACACTGTAGGTAAATATGCTCCTGACAGTGATAGTACTGACAGATAGGTATACTAGTGACAGTCACACTCCAGGTAAATATGCTCCTGACAGTGATAATACTGACAGATAGGTATACCAGTGACAGTCACACTGTAGGTAAATATGCTCCTGACAGTGATAGTACTGACAGATAGGTATACTAGTGACAGTCACACTGTAGGTAAATATGCTCCTAACAGTGATAGTACTGACAGATAGGTATACTAGTGACAGTCACACTGTAGGTAAATATGCTCCTGACAGTGGTAGTACTGACAGATAGGTATACTAGTGACAGTCACACTCCAGGTAAATATGCTCCTGACAGTGATAGTACTGACAGATAGGTATACCAGTGACAGTCACACTGTAGGTAAATATGCTCCTAACAGTGATAGTACTGACAGATAGGTATACTAGTGACAGTCACACTCCAGGTAAATATGCTCCTGACAGTGATAGTACTGACAGATAGGTATACCAGTGACAGTCACACTGTAGGTAAATATGCTCCTGACAGTGATAGTACTGACAGATAGGTATACTAGTGACAGTCACACTGTAGGTAAATATGCTCCTAACAGTGATAGTACTGACAGATAGGTATACTAGTGACAGTCACACTGTAGGTAAATATGCTCCTGACAGTGGTAGTACTGACAGATAGGTATACTAGTGACAGTCACACTCCAGGTAAATATGCTCCTGACAGTGATAGTACTGACAGATAGGTATACTAGTGACAGTCACACTCCAGGTAAATATGCTCCTGACAGTGATAGTACTGACAGATAGGTATACTAGTGACAGTGACACTGTAGGTAAATATGCTCCTGACAGTGATAGTACTGACAGATAGGTATACTAGTGACAGTCACACTCCAGGTAAATATGCTCCTGACAGTGATAGTACTGACAGATAGGTATACTAGTGACAGTCACACTGTAGGTAAATATGCTCCTGACAGTGATAGTACTGACAGATAGGTATACTAGTGACAGTCACACTCCAGGTAAATATGCTCCTGACAGTGATAGTACTGACAGATATGTATACTAGTGACAGTGACACTCCAGGTAAATATGCTCCTGACAGTGATAGTACTGACAGATAGGTATACTAGTGACAGTCACACTCCAGGTAAATAGCTCCTGACAGTGATAGTACTGACAGATAGGTATACTAGAGACAGTGACACTGTAGGTAAATATGCTCCTGACAGTGATAGTACTGACAGATAGGTATACTAGTGACAGTCACACTCCAGGTAAATATGCTCCTGACAGTGATAATACTGACAGATAGGTATACTAGTGACAGTCACACTCCAGGTAAATAGCTCCTGACAGTGATAGTACTGACAGATAGGTATACTAGAGACAGTGACACTGTAGGTAAATATGCTCCTGACAGTGATAGTACTGACAGATAGGTATACTAGTGACAGTCACACTCCAGGTAAATATGCTCCTGACAGTGATAGTACTGACAGATAGGTATACTAGTGACAGTCACACTCCAGGTAAATAGCTCCTGATAGTGATAGTACTGACAGATAGGTATACTAGAGACAGTGACACGGTAGGTAAATATGCTCCTGACGGTGATAGTACTGACAGATAGGTATACTAGTGACAGTCACACTGTAGGTAAATATGCTCCTGATAGTGATAGTACTGACAGATAGGTATACCAGTGACAGTCACACTCCAGGTAAATATGCTCCTGACAGTGATAGTACTGACAGATAGGTATACTAGTGACAGTCACACTGTAGGTAAATATGCTCCTGATAGTGATAGTACTGACAGATAGGTATACTAGTGACAGTCACACTCCAGGTAAATATGCTCCTGACAGTGATAGTACTGACAGATAGGTATACTAGTGACAGTGACACTGTAGGTAAATATGCTCCTGACAGTGATAGTACTGACAGATAGGTATACTAGTGACAGTCACACTCCAGGTAAATATGCTCCTGACAGTGATAGTACTGACAGATAGGTATACTAGTGTCAGTCACACTCCAGGTAAATATGCTCCTGACAGTGATAGTACTGACAGATAGGTATATTAGTGACAGTGACACTGTAGGTAAATATGCTCCTGACAGTGATAGTACTGACAGATAGGTATACTAGTGACAGTCACACTGTAGGTAAATATGCTCCTGACAGTGATAGTACTGACAGATATGTATACTAGTGACAGTGACACTCCAGGTAAATATGCTCCTGACAGTGATAGTACTGACAGATAGGTATACTAGTGACAGTCACGCCTCAGGTAAATATGCTCCTGACAGTGATAGTACTGACAGATAGGTAAACTAGTGACAGTGACACTGTAGGTAAATATGCTCCTGACAGTGGTAGTACTGACAGATAGGTATACTAGTGACAGTCACACTCCAGGTAAATATGCTCCTGACAGTGATAGTACTGACAGATAGGTATACTAGTGACAGTCACACTGTAGGTAAATATGCTCCTGACAGTGATAGTACTGACAGATAGGTATACTAGTGACAGTCACACTCCAGGTAAATATGCTCCTGACAGTGATAGTACTGACAGATAGGTATACTAGTGACAGTCACACTCCAGGTAAATATGCTCCTGACAGTGATAGTACTGACAGATAGGTATACTAGTGACAGTCACTCCAGGTAAATATGATCTTGACATCGATCTTGTTGTCGACTATCCTTACCTTCTCGATTATTAATTAGATTGAAATCTTTTGCCAACCAGCTTATCTTAAGACACTATAACATTCTAAAAGCTACGCATAATTTAGAGGCTGAGATAATGAGGTTCCAAAAGCCTCGAATGTATTGAGTTTAATGGAAGTTAATGCATTTACTGTGCAGCAATTACTATTAGACTTTTTGAATTTCCATGTAAGCATCGGGTTTTTTTAGGACAGGTTAATATACCTATCCGCAACAGATACAATAACTGGTATGTTTTCTAGTTTTGGCAACACAATAATGATGGATTGTAAATTTGCATCACGCAGCCTCCCCTCCCCTGAAAACCAAAGTCTGCCGACGTCCGTGATACAAATGTTAATGTGCGAACATGGCCCGCTCTAGCACGCATGCGTACCATGTTGACAAATAATAAGGAAAGGACCCCCTTGATGGGTGTCCAGTTTTTTTTAATGTAAAGAAAAGGAACCAGTTTTAACAAGCAAGAATTTTTATTTTTCCCCCTTTATGCTCACCGCCCTTATTGTGACGCGTCCCTCCCCTCGCCAGTTGCATTCATGAGTTGTTCCCGGGATCCAAACCCGCGCGCAGATAGCCCTGACCGCGGGTAACGAACACTTCCCTGACCAAACACAGAGAGAGAGAGAGAGAGAGCCAACTCTTTGTAACCCACGACCACATCTGTAGCATCACCACTTTTTGTTGGGGCAGATGGCCGGCCGGTCGGCCATTTAGGACCGTTGTTGGGGGACACACGCACGGGGTCACTCAAATCATAAGCCACGGTATTTCTTTCATCAGATACCCACCTATCTGCAGATAACCAACCTAGGGTCTAGGGTTAAGCGATAGCTACCTAGATACCCACCTACCTACTTAAATATGGGCCATTATGTGCTGCCTTTGAATTAACATGCTCTTTGTACAAATATCACATGTGTGCACTCACACAATTTTCTCTACTCAGTTTCTACAAACCATTTTAAAAACGTTTCTGCTTCTAAATTACTTCATCCTTTGAGGTGTTAAATTATCACATAAGAATCATCACCTAGTCACTTTTGTTTACTCAGTATCGCCAACTGTCTCACAAATCACTGAAAAACAATTTATTACACATTACAATTAAAAGTCAACATTTCAACTTGATAACTGCATTTTTAACAACTCCTCTTTTAATAATTAATATATTTATCCAGAAGAAACATTATTTGTTAATGTTAAAAATCAGACGAAGTTTATTTGAGATTATAAACTTGTTTTCTGTTATATCAAGAGAAAATCCAATACATGCATTGTTGTGTTTCGTTTACCTCGGGTGCCAGTGTTGAGCCACACTAATCGAAATGAATATACTATTTTAGGTTTTTATATGATTTAACATTTTCTAGTCAGATATAGTATTTAAATTCACGTTTTATTTATGAAATAGTCCATATAAGTATAACTCGACAGTCTGACTCACTGTCACTCTACTTGAAAATTTATCAGTTAGATCACACGTATTATCATATTACTTGTGATAATAGAAGGAGCTAGACTAGGTCACTATTATACAGGACAAGCAGCTATATATGAAATAGTCCATATAAATATAATTCGACAGTCTGACTCACTCTCACTCTACTTGAAAATTTATCAGTTAGATCACACGTATTATCATATTACTTGTGATAATAGAAGGAGCTAGACTAGGTCACTATTATACAGGACAAGCAGCTATATATGAAATAGTCCATATAAATATAATTCGACAGTCTGACTCACTCTCACTCTACTTGAAAATTTATCAGTTAGATCACACGTATTATCATATTACTTGTGATAATAGAAGGAGCTAGACTAGGTCACTATTATACAGGACAAGCAGCTATATATGAAATAGTCCATATAAATATAATTCGACAGTCTGACTCGCTCTCACTCTACTTGACAATTTATCAGTTAGATCACACGTATTATCATATTACTTGTGATAATAGAAGGAGCTAGGCTAGGTCACTATTATACAGGACAAGCAGCTATATATGAAATAGTCCATATAAATATAATTCGACAGTCTGACTCACTCTCACTCTACTTGAGAATTTATCAGTTAGATCACACGTATTATCATATTACTTGTGATAATAAAAGAAGGAGCGGTGGTTTTGGTGGTGGTGCTGACGATGAAATTGGTAGTGAGCGTCAAATAGTGATTGTGATGGCACCCGCGGCGCCTTAGACACGAGTTACTGATGCCAAGGTCACGGGTTCAAATCCGGCGCAGACCGACGGTTTTTAAATATTCTTAAAAACGACAGCTCCATGTGAGTAGATTTACTGCCATGTAAAAGAACTCGTGCGGGACGAAATTCCGGCACACCAGCGACGCTGATGTGATTCTTGCAATTGACAAGGTCGGTAAACAACAAAATAATTTTAATTTTAATTAGACACGAGTTAATGTGCCCGAGCACATAACAAAGTTGCTTTGCCTATATGTTGTAAGTTTTATGTTTCAAAGTAATATAATTAAATTTTTAATGAAATACAGAAGAGTAATATAAAAACCTGATGTGTCGCACTCACATGACTTTCTCTACTCTTGTACTAACCATTCTTACAAACTCTTATTCCTATATCTTCTTCGTGTTCGTTGAGATAAACATTTGTACAAATTATCTTATTGCTTATTTCCTTGTAGGTACAAGGGGAATATTAGAATACAGTAGGCTTTGTGCGATAGTCAAATGTTTTAAAGCTTTGAGATTCCGTTCTCTTTGCACACTTAACATATAAAATAATGAACAACGATCTTCCATTTCACGAAAGCTCTAGGTTTTCCAAAACTCACACACATAACAAGGAATATCTCCGAAATGGTTCACTCACAAAAAGATTTATTTGGTCATAAATTGTCTGTTTTAACGAGAGCTACATTTTTGCACAGTAAGACTTTGTCTGACCGCCTCCGTAGCGCAGTTGGTAGCGCACTTGCTTCTGGCGCGGAGGACCCTGGTTCGATCCCCGGTAACAGCATGGGGATTTTACCCCCTCTGGGAGGTCTGGCACGGGGTGCACTCACCCTCATTAGGTCCGAGTGGGACCAACTGAGGAGCTACTTGATGGAGAAGTAGCGGCCCCAAGTCTAGAAGGGCGCTGACCACGTCCCAACCTCCAGTACTGCACCTCACCAATGACGCCTGAAATGGGTAGAGGTGGGGGACGCAAGCGGTAGGGCTTGGCCCCACGTGGGCTGTCGCGCCGGGGTTTAGTTTAAGACTTTGTCTATCTCTTACGGTTTAAGAGTTATGCAAAAGTAATCCAGAGTAAACAGGGCTGCATGGGCTATAGACAGAAAATTCAAATTATACATTTCGTTTGTTATAAGAACATCTTAAACATGTCATTTTAATCAAAATCGTTAGAGCCATTTTCAAGAAAATCAAAATTTTGGAAGAAGTTTAGGGTGGGGCTATTTTCTTCAAAATCTTCGTGTCGGATCCTTGAAAGACATTAAACTTAAATACCAACTTTGGTTTTTGACTGACTTTTCGTTTTTTGAGTTATGCTGTTCACAGACTGACACACACACACGCGCGCGCGTGCGTATTAAAGAAAACTTTAAAGTTAAATGCAAATTATGTATACCAAGTTTCAATGAACTATCATTTTACTTTCTTTACTGGTAAGTAGAAGTAGGGGAAGTATTGTATTCCACCCAAAAATACGATGTCGAGATTACAACGGAAATTTATGCTTTGAGACCCCCTGAATAAAAAAAAAAAAATTTAGAAAAAGATGCGCGCGCGGCTGTGTGTGTGTGTGTGTGTGTGTGTGTGTGTGTGTGTGTGTGTGTATGTGTCTGTGTGTGTGTGTGCGCGCGCCTGTGAGTATATGAGTGAGTGAGTGTAGGTGGGTGAGTAGGTGACTGAGTTGTTTGTTTGTGGTGTTTAACGCCCGCTTTTACTATTATGGCATCGCAGGCGGTGACACTGATGATACATGGAATGAAGATGGAGCACCGGCGGAATGAGATGGCGGGGGAAACCGGAGTACCCGGAGAAAACCCGCCCTGACGCCGCTTCGTCCACCACGAATACCACATGCGGGTCCCTGGGATCGAACCCGGGCCGCCTAGGTGGTAGGTGAGCGCGCTAACCGCTCGGCCATGGCGCCGCCAGGTGACTGAGTGAGTACGTGAATAAATGACTGAGTGATTGAGGAGTGAATAAGTGTGCGAGTGTGTAACTAGAGAGAGTAAGTGAGGAAGTGAGTGAGTGAGTGAGTGAGTGAGTGAGTGAGGGAGTGAGTGAGTGAGGGAGTGAGTGAGTGAGCAAGTGAGTGAGTGAGTGAGCAAGTGAGTGAGTGAGGGAGTGAGTGAGTGAGTCGAGTTTATGGTCCTGTCAACAGCTAGGTCATTTGGGCCCGGGTGTGCGTGAAGTTAAGGTTTTATAAAGAATAATCTACCCTTTTGATCTGTAAAGATTTGTCAGAAGGACATTTAAAATAATTTTAGGTGTCCAATTACGCACACGGATGAAAAAGAAGTATATTCAGAAGTAATATGATAATACATGTGATCTAACTGATAAATTCTCAGGTAGAGTGAGAGTGAGTCAGACTGTCGAATTATATTTATATGGACTATTTCATATATAGCTGCTTGTCCTGTATAATAGTGACCTAGTCTAGCTCCTTCTATTATCACAAGTAATATCATAATACGTGTGATCTAACTGATAAATTCTCAAGTAGAGTGAGAGTGAGTCAGACTGTCGAATTATATTTATATGGACTATTTCATATATAGCTGCTTGTCCTGTATAATAGTGACCTAGTCTAGCTCCTTCTATTATCACAAGTAATATGATAATACGTGTGATCTAACTTATAAATTCTCAAGTAGAGTGAGAGTGAGTCAGACTGTCCAATTATATTTATATGGACTATTTCATATATAGCTGCTTGTCCTGTATAATAGTGACCTAGCCTAGCTCCTTCTATTATCACAAGTAATATGATAATACGTGTGATCTAACTGATAAATTCTCAAGTAGAGTGAGAGTGAGTCAGACTGTCGAATTATATTTATATGGACTATTTCATATATAGCTGCTTGTCCTGTATAATAGTGGCCTAGTCTAGCTCCTTCTATTATCACAAGTAATATGATAATACGTGTGATCTAACTGATAAATTCTCAAGTAGAGTGAGAGTGAGTCACACTGTCGAATTATATTTATATGGACTATTTCATATATAGCTGCTTGTCCTGTATAATAGTGACCTAGTCTAGTTCCTTCTATTATCACAAGTAATATGATAATACGTGTGATCTAACTGATAAATTCTCAAGTAGAGTGAGAGTGAGTCAGACTGTCGAATTATATTTATATGGACTATTTCATATATAGCTACTTGTCCTGTATAATAGTGACCTAGTCTAGCTCCTTCTATTATCACAAGTAATATGATAATACGTGTGATCTAACTGATAAATTCTCAAGTAGAGTGAGAGTGAGTCAGACTGTCGAATTATATTTATATGGACTATTTCATATATAGCTGCTTGTCCTGTATAATAGTGACCTAGTCTAGCTCCTTCTATTATCACAAGTAATATGATAATACGTGTGATCTAGCTGATAAATTCTCAAGTAGAGTGAGAGTGAGTCAGACTGTCGAATTATATTTATATGGACTATTTCATATATAACTGCTTGTCCTGTATAATAGTGACCTAGTCTAGCTCCTTCTATTATCACAAGTAATATGATAATACGTGTGATCTAACTGATAAATTCTCAAGTAGAGTGAGAGTGAGTCAGACTGTCGAATTATATTTATATGGACTATTTCATATATAGCTGCTTGTCCTGTATAATAGTGACCTAGTCTAGTTCCTTCTATTATCACAAGTAATATGATAATACGTGTGATCTAACTGATAAATTCTCAAGTAGAGTGAGAGTGAGTCAGACTGTCGAATTATATTTATATGGACTATTTCATATATAGCTACTTGTCCTGTATAATAGTGACCTAGTCTAGCTCCTTCTATTATCACAAGTAATATGATAATACGTGTGATCTAACTGATAAATTCTCAAGTAGAGTGAGAGTGAGTCAGACTGTCAAATTATATTTATATGGACTATTTCATATATAACTGCTTGTCCTGTATAATAGTGACCTAGTCTAGCTCCTTCTATTATCACAAGTAATATGATAATACGTGTGATCTAACTGATAAATTCTCAAGTAGAGTGAGAGTGAGTCAGACTGTCGAATTATATTTATATGGACTATTTCATATATAACTGCTTGTCCTGTATAATAGTGACCTAGTCTAGCTCCTTCTATTATCACAAGTAATATGATAATACGTGTGATCTAACTGATAAATTCTCAAGTAGAGTGAGAGTGAGTCACACTGTCGAATTATATTTATATGGACTATTTCATATATAACTTCTTGTCCTGTATAATAGTGACCTAGTCTAGCTCCTTCTATTATCACAAGTAATATGATAATACGTCTGATCTAACTGATAAATTCTCAAGTAGAGTGAGAGTGAGTCAGACTGTCGAATTATATTTATATGGACTATTTCATATATAGCTGTTTGTCCTGTATAATAGTGACCTAGCCTAGCTCCTTCTATTATCACAAGTAATATGATAATACGTGTGATCTAACTGATAAATTGTCAAGTAGAGTGAGACTGAGTCAGACTGTCGAATTATATTTATATGGACTATTTCATATATAGCTGTTTGTCCTGTATAATAGTGACCTAGTCTAGCTCCTTCTATTATCACAAGTAATATGATAATACGTGTGATCTAACTGATAAATTCTCAAGTAGAGTGAGAGTGAGTCAGACTGTCGAATTATATTTATATGGACTATTTCATATATAGCTGCTTGTCCTGTATAATAGTGACCTAGCCTAGCTCCTTCTATTATCACAAGTAATATGATAATACGTGTGATCTAACTGATAAATTCTCAAGTAGAGTGAGAGTGAGTCAGACTGTCGAATTATATTTATATGGACTATTTCATATATAGCTGTTTGTCCTGTATAATAGTGACCTAGCCTAGCTCCTTCTATTATCACAAGTAATATGATAATACGTGTGACCTAACTGATAAATTCTCAAGTAGAGTGAGAGTGAGTCAGACTGTCGAATTATATTTATATGGACTATTTCATATATAGCTGTTTGTCCTGTATAATAGTGACCTAGCCTAGCTCCTTCTATTATCACAAGTAATATGATAATACGTGTGATCTAACTGATAAATTCTCAAGTAGAGTGAGAGTGAGTCAGACTGTCGAATTATATTTATATGGACTATTTCATATATAGCTGCTTGTCCTGTATAATAGTGACCTAGTCTAGCTCCTTCTATTATCACAAGTAATATGATAATACGTGTGATCTAACTGATAAATTCTCAAGTAGAGTGAGAGTGTGTCAGACTGTTGAATTATGTTTATATGGACTATTTCATAAATAAAATATGAATTCAAATAAACAATAACATGAAATGTACTCATTTCCATTGCTGTAGTTCAGCACTGGCAACTGAGGAAAACGAAACACAAGAATCACATGTATTTCGAACTTCTCTTGTTATAATCTAACTTTGTTTTTAACATTAACAAATAACCTTTCTTCTGAAAGTAATGCATTAATTATTAAAAGAGCAATTGTTAATAACAGTTGCAAATTGAAATGTAGTGATATTTTGGTTGTAATGTGTAATAAATTGTTTTTCGTCGATTTAGGGATTACAGTTGGCGGCACTGATTGAACAAAAGAATGGCGAATTGTTAATTTGAGCAAAACAGAAGAATGACTAAGTGATAATTCGTACATGATAATTTAACGACTGAGGGTACAAACTGTCACACATGTGATGTAAAGAGCTCAGTAGGTAGAACCAGAAATGATTGATCTATTTGTGCACCAAATTCCGCACTTCTACAGTAAACAGTTTGCCTGAAAATGGTAGTTAAACTTCTCAAATTATCATTCCAAGCATAACCTCAGCATACAATTAATAGAACACACGATCAAACAAACTTGTTCCACATCACACGATGTGTACGTTGCTCAGGGAAGACATGTAAGACTAAATAGTAAAGTTGATAGATGCCTATTTGTGGAGATGAATGAAAGTTGAATGAACTGTGATGTGGTGCGCGGGGCCGCGCAGTGCCCAGATGTGGGCGGAAGTGGGTTCCTTAACCTCAGCGCCAGATGTTCAGATGTTTCCCATCTCTCAAGCAGCGATTCACACAACATATCGAGATTTCACGGGAATACACGTTTTGACGTTCCCTGACCTGTGCCTATCTGTGAACAGCAGCGTAATTCACAAACAAAAATTAATTTAAATATCAAAATGGTTATTTAAGCACCAAGATTTTCAATAAAATCCCCGCGTTTCATATGAAAAAAATGTTCTAAAGTTTGAATTATTTTAATTAAAATACTAATCATTTAAGATTTTATCATAATTCACTACTAGTGTAACTACACAATTCAAACGGCCAACTTGGCAACATTACCTAATTAGTATATGGTACGATTATATGTGTGTGTGACGTTTGAAGGAAATGGCCGAGGAATGTAAGTATGGACAGATCCTGTAACAGCACACCATTCCACTCAACAGTTGACAATCTGCTCTTAAACTGCATACATATGAACGTTTCTGAAACTGTCGATACCTACATATGCAACATTTGTTATGAAAGGGGGGGGGGGTGTGAAACAACGGCTTTAACTCTTAGTTTTCCTCAGGGCTGCCGTTAGCAATATCTAATATTGGCATACTTTATGGAAATAAGTGAAAATCTGGTGTTAAAATTTGTGTTGTTGTTATTTTTTTTTTTTTAATTAACCTCCTCCAACGTACGTAATGTCATATCGGACGGTAAATGAATGAAATGGGTGAAATGATGCTCAAATGAGCCCGAGGTACAAGGAGCTTTAAGTTACCCGACATTCGCCTTCTCTGGATAAGTAAAAACCTCGGAAAAAATTGAACGTGAGGCAGACACGCTAACCATCACGCTACCAAGGCGGGCCTTATGTTTGTTGAGCTTTAGTTTCCAAGGATGAAATTCTCGATGATAATGCACTAATAATAATGATGATGGTAACAACAACAACAATAATAATAATAATAATAATAATAATAATAATAATAATAATAATAATAATAATAATAATAATAATAATAATAATAATAATAATAATAATAATAATAATAATAATAATAATAATAATAATAATAATAATAATAATAATAATAATAATAATAATAATAATAATAATAATAATAATAATAATAATAATAATAATAATAATAATAATAATAATAATAATAATAATAATAATAATAATAATAATAATAATAATAATAATAATAATAATAATAATAATAACACTTTTTAATGACGTAAATTACCAAAATCGTATCAGTGGCCCCGGTGTGCCGGAATATCATCCTGAAGGAGTTCTTTTACATGCCAATAAAACTACTGACATGGGCTTGTTGGTTTTAACTACAGGCCTGGCTGGGTTTGAACCAGAGACTTTGGTAATGTCAGCAGCACTTAACCAACAGATCAGAGCAGAGCAAGTTATTGACACATATTGACCAGGGCTGGGTTTGAACCAGAGACCTTGGTAATGGTAACTGCCTTTTCATTTTCCATGTTGGCAACACTGGATTCAAGCCTGCGCAAGAAACAAATCGAAATGGCATGTTATTTGGTTTGAGACGCATTGTTGGATACCATGGAGAATCAACACGCAACTAAGAAGGACATGAACGTAATGTAAAATGGTGTAAACCATGTGAAATTGAAACTAAAAGTAACGGAATGTATGTGTAGTACAAACGTGATCAACAAGCATTATGTCAGGTAATGTACAATCAAATATAAATCAAAGTGAACAGAAACGCCAATATGAAGAAGTGTAAAATACGCACAAAGAAAGCTGCTTTGCAAAAGTTCACATTAGTAGTTAGAAAGCTAAAAGGAAGTGTACATTATATTGGAAACACATATTAAGTAATACGTAATAGCTAAAAGTTTACTTCAGTCATTGAGGTAAAGTCAGTTTTACGAATGATCAATTCAGCATGAAGCAGTCCACTTTGTTTACATGCAAAGCTGCTGTTGTACTTCCAGTGTGGCGGCGCCGTGGCCGAGCGGTTAGCGCGCTCGCCTACCACCTAGGCGGCCCGGGTTCGATCCCAGGGACCCGCATGTGGTATTCGTGGTGGACGAAGCGGCGTCAGGGCGGGTTTTCTCCGGGTACTCCGGTTTCCCCCGCCATCTCATTCCACCGGTGCTCCATCTTCATGTATCATCAGTGTCCCCGCCTGCGGTGCCGTAGTAGTAAAAGCGGGAGTTAAACACTACAACAACAACTTCCAGTGTTCCGTGCAGGCGCGAACATTACATTATTAGCTACTATCGGCAACCCGGTTGCACTCACATGACTTTCTCTACTCTTGTACTAACCATTCTTACAAACTCTCATTCCTATATTTTCTTCATGTTAGTTGAGATAAACATTTGTACAAATTATCTTATTGCTTACTTCCTTGTAGGTACAAGGGGAATATTAGAATATAGCAACAGGCCAGCGTGTAACCAACTGAGCCACCCAGATCGACTCAGTGACGTGGAGATAGCGTAGCTGCCTCATATTCGGGAGACTGAACTGCCCTCTACAGGCGTCATGAGTGGGGTGCAGAACTAGAGGGTGACGTGGTCAGCGCCCCAAGCCCTCCCGGCCAGTTGTGTGGCCCTCACGACCTGGGGTAAGTAACTCTTCCATTTGCCCCTCCGGGACCTGACGAGACTGAGTGCACCCTGTGCCAGACCTCCCAAGCGGGTACCGTGGATCGAACCTGGGACCTCTGCGCCAGAGGCAGGCGCGCTATGCTGCACTACGCTACGGAGGTAGTCTTTTTTCTATCTACTTTACAGAAATAGTTCATTTCATATTTGCAGTGATAATTGGGGGGAAAAAACATGTAATTTCAATCAAAATTGTTAGTGAAATGTTTGAAAGAACCTAAAATAATACATATTATTTCACGTTAAGGGAGTTTAGGGGAAGTATCGTTGGAAGATGCTAAACTTTGTTTCAGAGTTGTGTTTATAGATAAACGCCGTTTCAGCAGAACCTCAAAACGTGTATTTGCGGTGAGATCTCAAGACTGTGTGATGTGAGGGAAGCTTGCCTGAGAGGTGCAAGTTCTCGAGTTTTTGGTACGTTTTTCCTTATCCTGTAAAGACGAACGTTTGGTAACTTGAAGCTCTGTGGTCCCAGGGCTCATTGTCCGATTTGAACCAACAGGCCAAAGGGGGTTAAACTCCCATTGAGCCCCCCCCCCACCCCGGAGGTGCTGGACATATGGGTGGACTTTGAGCAGCATCTGGAAACATTAAGGAGCCCGTGTTATCCCCCACTCTCTCCCAGTCGTATTGGTGTGATATTCTGTAGAGAATGTAGCACATGAGGTCGTTCCCACCGCCCCTCAGCGATGATGGAAAATGATTGCTGGGATTTGAGGGCGCTAAGAGGGTTAAGAAAGAAAAAAGTTGACGAAGAATTTAATTTGGGGGCGATGTCTGTAATTATGATTTAAGATTACAGCGTTTCATTTAAACTAGTATTAATATTCATATGGTAGTCGACAGCTCGGATTAGCCGACGTATTAATTCAGAGGTGACGAGGTTTGGGCGCGTTCGTTCGTTCGTTCGTTCGCTAGCGAGGCAATACCAACTCAACAAGTTGACAATACCCGTGGTACAACACATAGGTATCCTTCTGCATCTAAACACAACACACAACACACTTACAGAGCACCGTTAACAACCACTGTAATGATGATTACTCGATAATGCAGCTGAGTGACTCAGCTTCTACCTCTTCACTATTTCTACAACAAATTTCATTGGGAACAAACAAATTTGACTCCATGATTATGTCAGAGAGATCATCTCGCTGTTCCTTTGTTATTTTGTGAGGCCGTGAAAACGTTGTGATTATACTTA
The DNA here is from genome assembly GCA_030765045.1 of Tenodera sinensis. Taxonomy (NCBI): domain Eukaryota; kingdom Metazoa; phylum Arthropoda; class Insecta; order Mantodea; family Mantidae; genus Tenodera; species Tenodera sinensis. The sequence goes on along the minus strand of CM060967.1, from coordinate 3,270,566 downwards.
TGAGACAGAATATTGACCAATGGAGGGTCGTTCATGTAAATATTTTTGTAAGAGTGTGTAAATTTCTAATTCTTTTAATTTGGGTGTATCAGGGACTTATTTTTCAATATTCAAGATAGCCAATGTTTTCTTGTCACTTCGTGTTCAACCAATGAGAACTGTTTCGCGGATGAATACAAAAGAATGGCGGTGTTGCGTCAGGAAGACGCCAAAGGACTAGTTCTCATTAGCGTCTGTATGCTCATGATGATCAGACGTATGTTTGGTAGTGTGTGAATATGGAACTTTCACCAAACTTTTATCCTGTGTAAAGTCTTTGAATAATTAATATGGTGCTAAAAGTGTAAATTAACGAATAAATATGTTGTGATAAAGGAACGTTGATTTATGCATTCCATTCTGTTACCACAACCCTGAAGATAAGAGTAGCGTCTGCTATCACTTTCTATTTCTACATTCAATAAGAACATTATTCCTGCTGCTATATTCACGCTGATATGTGTTGACTATCTATTAATAAAAACCGCACCACTTATGTTGGTAAAGTGTGTGTGTGTGTGGTGTGTGTGTGTGTGTGTGTGTGTGTGTGTGTGTGTGTGTGTGTGTGTGTGTGTGTCTGTGTCAAAATAGGTGCAATAATGTACAAGTCTAAGTATATCTTCCAATTTCTAGACATCTTTCCAATTACTCCATACCATTCAATTATTACAAAAAATAATATTTTATAAAAGTCTTCGATTAAACATTAAAAGAGCTATACCACAAATGTTAAATGTACCAAATTCATGAACCGCTGTCTCAAGAACTATTTAAGACATCGGACTGGAAATTTACATCATGTAGATGTGTAATGTCGCGGGTTCAAACCCCGCGGAGGGCGATGGACTTTTTTTTTTTCGGCATAAGAATCATTAGCATGGCTTCCTTCGGAAGGGAGGGAAATAAAACCGATGGTCCCATGTCGTACATGGAGATCTCCCTTATACAGGGGGTACCCTTGTCTTCCGGCCGCAGACTTTTTCCCCACGCGCTACCACTGCGCCATGGGGACGGTCTTACTCACCTAATTAAACCGTCTTTTAATTGACATTTATAAGCAATTATTTTGTTTTACTTCCACTAATATGTACGGAAGTATTGCATATATTCCATCCAAAAAAGCATTTTTAGAAAAAGGTCCATGTCTGTGTATGAACGACATAACTCAAAAACGAAAACTCGGTTAAATACCAGACTTATTTCAGTGTTTTCCAAGGATACGACACTAAGATGTTCAAAAAGCGCCTCCTACACCTGACTACACTTTAGACAGAGAAAGTTTCCAAAACTTTTATTTTCTTAGAACTAGTTCTAACCATTTTGTTTAAAACACCTTATATTTAAGATATCTTCATGACAAATGAAATGCACGTATTTCTTGAACTTTCCTGGAGTAGGTATTATCTAAAATTCGCTTCATTCTGCATGACTTATATAACTGATACTCTGTAACAGATACTCACAATCTCACTACCTATATCAAAATGTAGATCATGTTAAAACTCATCATTTATGCCAAATTTATTTTTGCGGAGTTTACCATTTTCAAGATATTCATTGCTATTGGTCTTAATTTTTATACAGTTGGGTAATATCTACTTTTTTGGAATGGGAAGTCATTCGTTGTTTTATGTCCTGGTTATGGAAAGAGAACAGAATTTCAAAGCCATCACATAGCGACCAACAATTAATAGATTTAACTATCATTTAAAGTATACTGTATTATCACATTCCCATTATACAGACAAGAACATTTGTAAACATCCTATTTGTGTATGCTTCACTCGATTAACATGAAGTTATAAGAATTTGCAAGAAAATTTATGAAGAATGGGTGGAGAAAGCGGTGTGAACGTAAGCATAAGGTTTTTTTAGTATGGAGATGAATATTTTGTGTTGTGTTCTCGATTACGTTTGGGTGGGGCGAAGGTGACACCTGCTTCTCAAAGTATCGCCAAACAAAAGTGGATTGTGAAAGCGATGGCAGTAATAAGCAGATTAAAGAAGCAGATGTTGCAGGTCTCAGGATTACCGACCGAGCACGCGAGCGAGGAGCGAGCGATCGGTCTCTCTGATATGGATCCAATTTCTCTGGTCTGCGACATTGATGATGTCTTAATACAAACACCTGCCTCTGCCTCTGCCACTGAGTGTAGTGTAAGTGAAACACCTTGCATTTGTGGGTTTTAAACATCTCACACTAACGCACAGATATGCAAATTCAGGCCTTAGATACGTATCTAGTCAGGTTGTCACATTTACACCTGCTGACCTACTTCCTACTCAAACACAAACTGCACCCGTGCCTGTTAATATTCACAGTTGCCTACCATATTATCTATACTTCACTTTCATTTATCTGTTCCTCTGCTCTTCATCATTGTCCAGCAGAGCTTCACAAAGTATTACATACCACCCAACACTTTCATACGCAGATTTCCTTGCAAATACACGGTTTGAGGTATAAGTAAAATTAGGACGAAGGTCTCTCTCTCTCTCACTCTCTCTCTCTCTCTCTCTCTCTCTCTCTGTGTGTGTGTGTGTGTGTGTGTGTGTGTGTGTGTCTGTCTGTCTGTCTGTCTGTCAGCAAACACCATAATTCAAAAAACGAAAACTCGATTAAATATGAGAATATGAGAAATAGTACTTCTGATAACTTTTTCTTTACCTGATTACCCTCCCCTTATATAGGACTTACAAGACAGTGTCTAGAGTCAGACGTCTGTCAGGGAACACAGGAACCTATGTACCAGACAGAGTGAACACCTGCAAGTATGAGAGTGAGGAAGTGATTACCCTCCCCTTATGTAGGACTTACAAGACAGTGTCTAGAGTCAGACGTCTGTCAGGGAACACAGGAACCTATGTACCAGACAGAGTGAACACCTGCAAGTATGAGAGTGAGGAAGTGATTACCCTCCCCTTATGTAGGACTTACAAGTCAGTGTCTAGAGTCAGACGTCTGTCGGGGAACACATGAACCTATGTACCAGACAGAGTGAACACCTGCAAGTATGAGAGTGAGGAAGTGATTACCCTCCCCTTATGTAGGACTTACAAGTCAGTGTCTAGAGTCAGACGTCTGTCAGGGAACACAGGAACCTATGTACCAGACAGAGTGAACACCTGCAAGTATGAGAGTGAGGAAGTGATTACCCTCTCCTTATGTAGGACTTACAAGACAGTGCCTAGAGTCGGACGTCTGTCAGGGAACACAGGAACCTATGTACCAGACAGAGTGAACACCTGCAAGTATGAGAGTGAGGAAGTGATTACCCTCCCCTTATGTAGGACTTACAAGTCAGTGTCTAGAGTCAGACGTCTGTCGGGGAACACAGGAACCTATGTACCAGACAGAGTGAACACCTGCAAGTATGAGAGTGAGGAAGTGATTACCCTCCCCTTATGTAGGACTTACAAGTCAGTGTCTAGAGTCAGACGTCTGTCAGGGAACACAGGAACCTATGTACCAGACAGAGTGAACACCTGCAAGTATGAGAGTGAGGAAGTGATTACCCTCCCCTTATGTAGGACTTACAAGACAGTGTCTAGAGTCAGACGTCTGTCAGGGAACACAGGAACCTATGTACCAGACAGAGTGAACACCTGCAAGTATGAGAGTGAGGAAGTGATTACCCTCCCCTTATGTAGGACTTACAAGACAGTGTCTAGAGTCAGACGTCTGTCAGGGAACACAGGAACCTATGTACCAGACAGAGTGAACACCTGCAAGTATGAGAGTGAGGAAGTGATTACCCTCCCCTTATGTAGGACTTACAAGACAGTGTCTAGAGTCAGACGTCTGTCAGGGAACACAGGAACCTATGTACCAGACAGAGTGAACACCTGCAAGTATGAGAGTGAGGAAGTGATTACCCTCCCCTTATGTAGGACTTACAAGACAGTGTCTAGAGTCAGACGTCTGTCAGGGAACACAGGAACCTATGTACCAGACAGAGTGAACACCTGCAAGTATGAGAGTGAGGAAGTGATTACCCTCCCCTTATGTAGGACTTACAAGTCAGTGTCTAGAGTCAGACGTCTGTCAGGGAACACAGGAACCTATGTACCAGACAGAGTGAACACCTGCAAGTATGAGAGTGAGGAAGTGATTACCCTCCCCTTGTGTAGGACTTACAAGACAGTGCCTAGAGTCAGACGTCTGTCAGGGAACACAGGAGCCTATGTATCAGACAGAGTGAACACCTGCAAGTATGAGAGTGAGGAAGTGATTACCCTCCCCTTGTGTAGGACTTACAAGACAGTGTCTAGAGTCAGACGTCTGTCAGGGAACACAGGAGCCTATGTATCAGACAGAGTGAACACCTGCAAGTATGAGAGTGAGGAAGTGATTACCCTCCCCTTGTGTAGGACTTACAAGACAGTGCCTAGAGTCAGACGTCTGTCAGGGAACACAGGAACCTATGTACCAGACAGAGTGAACACCTGCAAGTATGAGAGTGAGGAAGTGATTACCCTCCCCTTATGTAGGACTTACAAGACAGTGTCTAGAGTCAGACGTCTGTCAGGGAACACAGGAACCTATGTACCAGACAGAGTGAACACCTGCAAGTATGAGAGTGAGGAAGTGATTACCCTCCCCTTATGTAGGACTTACAAGTCAGTGTCTAGAGTCAGACGTCTGTCGGGGAACACAGGAACCTATGTACCAGACAGAGTGAACACCTGCAAGTATGAGAGTGAGGAAGTGATTACCCTCCCCTTATGTAGGACTTACAAGTCAGTGTCTAGAGTCAGACGTCTGTCAGGGAACACAGGAACCTATGTACCAGACAGAGTGAACACCTGCAAGTATGACAGTGAGGAAGTGATTACCCTCTCCTTATGTAGGACTTACAAGACAGTGCCTAGAGTCGGACGTCTGTCAGGGAACACAGGAACCTATGTACCAGACAGAGTGAACACCTGCAAGTATGAGAGTGAGGAAGTGATTACCCTCCCCTTATGTAGGACTTACAAGTCAGTGTCTAGAGTCAGACGTCTGTCGGGGAACACAGGAACCTATGTACCAGACAGAGTGAACACCTGCAAGTATGAGAGTGAGGAAGTGATTACCCTCCCCTTATGTAGGACTTACAAGTCAGTGTCTAGAGTCAGACGTCTGTCAGGGAACACAGGAACCTATGTACCAGACAGAGTGAACACCTGCAAGTATGAGAGTGAGGAAGTGATTACCCTCCCCTTATGTAGGACTTACAAGACAGTGTCTAGAGTCAGACGTCTGTCAGGGAACACAGGAACCTATGTACCAGACAGAGTGAACACCTGCAAGTGTGAGAGTGAGGAAGTGATTACCCTCCCCTTATGTAGGACTACAAGACAGTGTCTAGAGTCAGACGTCTGTCGGGGAACACAGGAACCTATGTACCAGACAGAGTGAACACCTGCAAGTATGAGAGTGAGGAAGTGATTACCCTCTCCTTATGTAGGACTTACAAGTCAGTGTCTAGAGTCAGACGTCTGTCAGGGAACACAGGAACCTATGTACCAGACACAGTGAACACCTGCAAGTATGAGAGTGAGGAAGTGATTACGCTCCCCTTATGTAGGACTTACAAGACAGTGTCTAGAGTCAGACGTCTGTCAGGGAACACAGGAACCTATGTACCAGACAGAGTGAACACCTGCAAGTATGAGAGTGAGCAAGTGATTACCCTCCCCTTATGTAGGACTTACAAGTCAGTGTTTAGAGTCAGACGTCTGATAGTGAACCAGGAACCTATGTACCAGACAGAGTGAACACCTGCAAGTATGAGAGTGAGGAAGTGATTACCCTCCCCTTATGTAGGACTTACAAGACAGTGTCTAGAGTCAGACGTCTGTCAGGGAACACAGGAACCTATGTACCAGACAGAGTGAACACCTGCAAGTGTGGGAGTGAGGAAGTGATTACCCTCCCCTTGTGTAGGACTTACAAGACACTGTCTAGAGTCAGACGTCTGTCAGGGAACACAGGAACCTATGTACCAGACAGAGTGAACACTTGCAAGTATGGGAGTGAGGAAGTGATTACCCTCCCGTTATGTAGGACTTACAAGTCAGTGTCTAGAGTCAGACGTCTGATAGGGAACCAGGAACCTATGTACCAGACAGAGTGAGCACCTGAAGGTATGAGAGTGAGGAAGTGATTACCCTCCCCTTATGTAGGACTTACAAGACAGTGTCTAGAGTCAGACGTCTGTCGGGGAACACGGGAACCTATGTACCAGACAGAGTGAACACCTGCAAGTATGAGAGTGAGCAAGTGATTACCCTCCCCTTATGTAGGACTTACAAGTCAGTGTCTAGAGTCAGACGCCTGTCAGGGAACACAGGAACCTATGTACCAGACAGAGTGAACACCTGCAAGTATGAGAGTGAGGAAGTGATTACCCTCCCCTTATGTAGGACTTACAAGTCAGTGTCTAGAGTCAGACGTCTGTCAGGGAACACAGGAACCTATGTACCAGACAGAGTGAACACCTGCAAGTGTGGGAGTGAGGAAGTGATTACCCTCCCCTTGTGTAGGACTTACAAGACACTGTCTAGAGTCAGACGTCTGTCAGGGAACACAGGAACCTATGTACCAGACAGAGTGAACACCTGCAAGTGTGGGAGTGAGGAAGTGATTACCCTCCCCTTGTGTAGGACTTACAAGACACTGTCTAGAGTCAGACGTCTGTCAGGGAACACAGGAACCTATGTACCAGACAGAGTGAACACCTGCAAGTATGGGAGTGAGGAAGTGATTACCCTCCCCTTGTGTAGGACTTACAAGACACTGTCTAGAGTCAGACGCCTGTCAGGGAACACAGGAACCTATGTACCAGACAGAGTGAACACCTGCAAGTATGAGAGTGAGGAAGTGAATACCCTCCCCTTATGTAGGACTTACAAGACAGTGTCTAGAGTCAGACGTCTGTCAGGGAACACAGGAACCTATGTACCAGACAGAGTGAACACCTGCAAGTATGAGAGTGAGGGAGTGATTACCCTCCCCTTATGTAGGACTTACAAGTCAGTGTCTAGAGTCAGACGTCTGATAGGGAACCAGGAACCTATGTACCAGACAGAGTGAACACCTGCAAGTATGAGAGTGAGGAAGTGATTACCCTTCCCTTATGTAGGACTTACAAGACAGTGGCTAGAGTCAGACGTCTGTCACGGAACACAGCAATCTATGTACCAGACAGAGTGAACACCTCCATGTATGAGAGTGACGAAGTGATTACCCTCCCCTTGTGTAGGACTTACAAGACAGTGTCTAGAGTCAGACGTCTGTCACGGAACACAGCAATCTATGTACCAGACAGAGTGATCACCTGCAAGTATGAGAGTGAGGAAGTGATTACCCTGCCCTTGTGTAGGACTTACAAGACACTGTCTAGAGTCAGACGTCTGTCACGGAACACAGCAATCTATGTACCAGACAGAGCGATCACCTGCAAGTATGAGAGTGAGGAAGTGATTACCCTGCCCTTGTGTAGGACTTACAAGTCAGTGTCTAGAGTCAGACGTCTGTCACGGAACACAGCAATCTATGTACCAGACAGAGTGATCACCTGCTGATAGGAAATATATATAGATAGATAGGAAATAGATGATAGCAAGGTGATAATGGAGCCGCAGCGCGGTCTACACAGAATATTACTACACAATAATATTCATGTTGTTAAAACACACTTCTTATGTGGAATTCAATTGGTTAGCATGGTTACAACGGTCGTGTCTAGTAGAGGATCTGGGGGTCATGTATACCCAGCACTAGGTAGAGGAAGAAGTGGTGACTACAGTCAACAACAGTAATGTCTAGTAGAGGATCTGGGGAACATGTATACCCAGCACTAGGTAGAGGAAGAAGTGGTGACTACAGTCAACAACAGTGATGTCTAGTAGAGGATCAGGGGGACATGTATACCCAGCACTAGGTAGAGGAAGAAGTGGTGACTACAGTCAACAACAGTGATGTGTAGTAGAGGATCTGGGGGTCATGTATACCCAGCACTAGGTAGAGGAAGAAGTGGTGACTACAGTCAACAACAGTAATGTCTAGTAGAGGATCTGGGGAACATGTATACCCAGCACTAGGTAGAGGAAGAAGTGATGACTACAGTCAACAACAGTGATGTCTAGTAGAGGATCAGGGGGACATGTATACCCAGCACTAGGTAGAGGAAGAAGTGGTGACTACAGTCAACAACAGTGATGTCTAGTAGAGGATCTGGGGGTCATGTATACCCAGCACTAGGTAGAGGAAGAAGTGGTGACTACAGTCAACAACAGTAATGTCTAGTAGAGGATCTGGGGAACATGTATACCCAGCACTAGGTAGAGGAAGAAGTGATGACTACAGTCAACAACAGTGATGTCTAGTAGAGGATCAGGGGGACATGTATACCCAGCACTAGGTAGAGGAAGAAGTGGTGACTACAGTCAACAACAGTGATGTGTAGTAGAGGATCTGGGGGTCATGTATACCCAGCACTAGGCAGAGGAAGAAGTGGTGACTACAGTCAACAACAGTGATGTGTAGTAGAGGATCTGGGGTCACGGATACCCAGCACTAGGTAGAGGAAGAAGTGGTACTACAGTCAACAACAGTGATGTGTAGTAGAGGATCTGGGGTCACGGATACCCAGCACTAGGTAGAGGAGGAAGTGGTGACTACAGTCAACAACAGTGATGTGTAGTAGAGGATCTGGGGGTCATGTATACCCAGCACTAGGTAGAGGAAGAAGTGGTGACTACAGTCAACAACAGTGATGTGTAGTAGAGGAACTTGGGGGACATGTATACCCAGCACTAGGTAGAGGAAGAAGTGGTGACTACAGTCAACAACAGTGATGTGTAGTAGAGGATCTGGGGCACATGTATACCCAGCACTAGGTAGAGGAAGAAGTGGTGACTACAGTCAACAACAGTGATGTGTAGTAGAGGATCTGGGGGACATGTATACCCAGCACTAGGTAGAGGAAGAAGTGGTGACTACAGTCAACAACGTTCGTGTCTAGTAGAGGATCTGGGGGACATGTATACCCAGCACTAGGTAGAGGAAGAAGTGGTGACTACAGTCAACAACAGTGATGTCTAGTAGAGGATCTGGGGGACATGTATACCCAGCACTAGGTAGAGGAAGAAGTGGTGACTACAGTCAACAACAGTGATGTGTAGTAGAGGAACTTGGGGGACATGTATACCCAGCACTAGGTAGAGGAAGAAGTGGTGACTACAGTCAACAACAGTGATGTGTAGTAGAGGATCTGGGGGACATGTATACCCAGCACTAGGTAGAGGAAGAAGTGGTGACTACAGTCAACAACAGTGATGTGTAGTAGAGGATCTGGGGCACATGTATACCCAGCACTAGGTAGAGGAAGAAGTGGTGACTACAGTCAACAACAGTGATGTGTAGTAGAGGAACTGGGGGACATGTATACCCAGCACTAGGTAGAGGAAGAAGTGGTGACTACAGTCAACAACAGTGATGTCTAGTAGAGGATCTGGGGGACATGTATACCCAGCACTAGGTACAGGAAGAAGTGGTGACTACAGTCAACAACAGTGATGTCTAGTAGAGGATCTGGGGGACATGTATACCCAGCACTAGGTAGAGGAAGAAGTGGTGACTACAGTCAACAACGGTCGTGTCTAGTAGAGGATCTGGGGGACATGTATACCCAGCACTAGGTAGAGGAAGAAGTGGTGACTACAGTCAACAACAGTGATGTCTAGTAGAGGATCTGGGGGACATGTATACCCAGCACTAGGTAGAGGAAGAAGTGGTGACTACAGTCAACAACAGTGATGTCTAGTAGAGGATCAGGGGGACATGTATACCCAGCACTAGGTAGAGGAAGAAGTGGTGACTACAGTCAACAACGTTCGTGTCTAGTAGAGGATCTGGGGGACATGTATACCCAGCACTAGGTAGAGGAAGAAGTGGTGACTACAGTCAACAACAGTGATGTGTAGTAGAGGAACTTGGGGGACATGTATACCCAGCACTAGGTAGAGGAAGAAGTGGTGCTACAGTCAACAACAGTGATGTGTAGTAGAGGAACTTGGGGGACATGTATACCCAGCACTAGGTAGAGGAAGAAGTGGTGACTACAGTCAACAACAGTGATGTGTAGTAGAGGATCTGGAGGACATGTATACCCAGCACTAGGTAGAGGAAGAAGTGGTGCTACAGTCAACAACAGTGATGTGTAGTAGAGGAACTTGGGGGACATGTATACCCAGCACTAGGTAGAGGAAGAAGTGGTACTACAGTCAACAACAGTGATGTGTAGTAGAGGAACTTGGGGAAATGTATACCCAGCACTAGGTAGAGGAAGAAGTGGTGCTACAGTCAACAACAGTGATGTCTAGTAGAGGATCTGGGGGACATGTATACCCAGCACTAGGTAGAGGAAGAGGTGGTGCTACAGTCAACAACAGTGATGTCTAGTAGAGGATCTGGGGGACATGTATACCCAGCACTAGGTAGAGGAAGAAGTGATGACTACAGTCAACAACAGTGATGTGTAGTAGAGGATCTGGGGGACATGTATACCCAGCACTAGGTAGAGGAAGAAGTGGTGACTACAGTCAACAACAGTGATGTGTAGTAGAGGATCTGGGGGACATGTATACCCAGCACTAGGTAGAGGAAGAAGTGGTGACTACAGTCAACAACAGTGATGTCTAGTAGAGGATCTGGGGGACATGTATACCCAGCACTAGGTAGAGGAAGAAGTGGTGACTACAGTCAACAACAGTGATGTGTAGTAGAGGATCTGGGGGACATGTATACCCAGCACTAGGTAGAGGAAGAAGTGGTGACTACAGTCAACAACAGTGATGTGTAGTAGAGGATCTGGGGGACATGTATACCCAGCACTAGGTAGAGGAAGAAGTGGTGCTACAGTCAACAACTGTGATGTCTAGTAGAGGATCTGGGGGACATGTATACCCAGCACTAGGTAGAGGAAGAAGTGGTGACTACAGTCAACAACAGTGATGTGTAGTAGAGGAACTTGGGGGACATGTATACCCAGCACTAGGTAGAGGAAGAAGTGGTACTACAGTCAACAACAGTGATGTGTAGTAGAGGAACTTGGGGGACATGTATACCCAGCACTAGGTAGAGGAAGAAGTGGTGACTACACTCAACAACAGTGATGTCTAGTAGAGGATCTGGGGGATATGTATACCCAGCACTAGGTAGAGGAAGAAGTGGTGACTACAGTCAACAACAGTGATGTCTAGTAGAGGATCTGGGGGACATGTATACCCAGCACTAGGTAGAGGAAGAAGTGGTGACTACAGTCAACAACAGTGGTGTGTAGTAGAGGAACTTGGGGGACATGTATACCCAGCACTATGTACAGGAAGAAGTGGTGACTACAGTCAACAACAGTGGTGTCTAGTAGAGGATCTCGGGGTCACGGATACCCAGCACTAGGTAGAGGAAGAAGTGGTGACTACAGTCAACAACAGTGGTGTCTAGTAGAGGATCTCGGGGTCACGGATACCCGGCACTAGGTAGAGGAAGAAGTGGTGACTACAGTCAACAACAGTGATGTCTAGTAGAGGATCTCGGGGTCACGGATACCCAGCACTAGGTAGAGGAAGAAGTGGTACTACAGTCAACAACAGTGATGTGTAGTAGAGGATCTGGGGCACATGTATACCCAGCACTAGGTAGAGGAAGAAGTGGTGACTACAGTCAACAACAGTGATGTTAGTAGAGGATCTGGGGTCACGGATACCCAGCGCTATGTAGAGGAAGAAGAGGCAGTTAATGGCCGCAGGTGGTCAGGAAACAGTTTCAGCTGCTGGTCTTGAACACAACACAAACTTATGTAAATGAAACATTTAGCACCTCTCCGTTTAAATAACTACAACTCATTGCTGTTTCCGGGCACCTGAACTCGTTCTTAATAATTATAACTTATGTCACATTTATAATAATACCTCACTATAATAACAAATTATGCGCATTACGTAAGCAAGGTCCTCAGGTTCAGTCCTAGTTCACCTTGGCTTGCATTCGAGGGCTCCGTGTTTCGATTCCCGTCGACCATCCACTCTGACCATAGGTTTTCGTGGTTTACCGAGCTCGGTAGACATTCTCTCACACAATTTCCTATCATCACCTCTTCCTTCTCAGGGGTCACGTGACCAGTACTAAGGTCAATAAGGGTTCAAACAGAGCCTAGCTGCCCACCTCTGTGGTGAGGCTGTAGCGTGTCTGCCTCACACTGAACATTTCCCGAGTTTGAGTCCCGGTTAGGTGAATTATCCAGATAAGGTTTCTTTTTCTCGAGACATCCTTTATCGTGAGAAGACGAATGTCTTCTTCTATGTAACTTGGGCTCGTTTCACTAAATAAGTAAAAAAAATGTGATGTGTTGCACTCGCATGACTTTCTCTACTCTTGTGCTAACCATTCTTACAAACTCTTATTCCTATATCTTCTTCATGTTAGTTGAGATAAACATTTGTACAAATTATCTTATTGCTTATTTCCTTATAGGTACAAGGGAAATATGAAAACACAGTAGACTTTGAGCGACAGTCAAACCTTTTAAGGCTGGTCGTAGTTTAAAGGCTTTGGATAGCCAAGAGATACAAAAGTGAATGACGACATTCCATTTGAGATATGTATAAGCATTGTAAAACTCACAAATAACAAGGAATAGCTTCGAAATGGTTCACTCCACTAAAACAAAGGAAAAAAAAAAAAGCTTTTGGGCATAAATGTTGTGTTTTAACAAGGTCTACATTTTTGTATAGTAAGATTTGGTCGGTTCGGTGCCGTACCCGTTTGCCTACCGCCTAGGTGGCCCGGGTTGGATCCCAGGGACCCAAATGTGGTATTTGTGGTGAAGGAAGAGGCGTCGGAGCGGGTATTTTCGGGCTTCTATGGTTTCCCCCGCCACTCATTCCGCATTTCGCCACTTCATATCATACTCTTCCTCTCCCCACCCGCTTCCAGGTCTTCACTGTGTCCGATCCATAGCTTGCTCTCCGACAGGCGTCTGACCCTAGGCACTGACTTTCAAATCCTAGGGGGTGTAACTCCTACATAAGAGGAGGGTAATCAGGGAAATAAAAAAAAAATAAAAAAAGATTTGGTCTATCTCTTGCGGTTTACCAGTTATGCAAAAGTCATCAAGAGTGAACAGAATTACATGGGCTATAGCAAGAGGATTCGAAGTATACATTTCATTTGGCATCACACATTTTAAACATATGGC
>CM060967.1:3217283-3254783 GCA_030765045.1 Tenodera sinensis | reverse complement strand
GTGAAATCTCGACATCGAAATTTTGGGTTGAATACAATAGGGAAAGTAAAAGTAATAGCAGAGGAAGAAAACAAGGAAAAGAAAAGAGCGCCAAAGAAAATGTCACTGTAGGTATCTCACGTCTGGCACATTACTTATCATTGTATGACGTCATGAGACCATCTCATTGGTTGTTGTAGGTCACGATGCAAGTGGTGCCACTCATTTGTTAACTAGTTACAACAATAATCACAACAAAGATTACAAACGAAATACATGTTAACGCTCTCGGTCCTATTGGCTAAAAGAGAAAGCGCATTCAGTTTGTCATATATCACGATTGGTAGCCATATCTTATCCACTAGTACAGGACACGCCTTTGCAGGTGTTAAAATCTAAGGGGAAAACTTTAGATACCCCAGAAAATGATACGAAATCCGCCAAAAGATTTTCTTTGACCCTCTTTGTAGCAGTAATTTTTATATACGCGGAGTGTTAGCAATCTCTCCTTGTCTCTTGCATTCCTTTCTTCTCGTAACGTTCCAGAATATACCGGCGCAAACAATAAATCACTAACAGACAATTTACCTAGCAATTCTCTATTTCCGACAAATAGTTGGTATTAAAATGTTTCCTTGAAACAAAAATTTAATTTAAAGATTTTTGCTTCAAAGAAGTTTATTTCAAAATATATTCATTCCAGCTTTAGAAAATAAAATCCAAATTACTCACATTATTTCGTATATGAGTTAGTGAGCGAGTGAGTGAGTGAGTGAGTGAGTGAGTGAGTGAGTGAGTGAGTGAGTGAGTGAGTAAGTGAGTGAGTGAGTTGGGTTTAAGGGCCCGTCGACAACTAGGTCATTAGGGCCTGTTATTTCGTATATAGAAGCATGAAATTACCATATACATCTACTGGCCATTATGTTGTTTTGTACAAATTTCACTATAATAGGCCATTCTGTTGTTTAGTCACTATCGCCAACTGTATCCCATAAATCGCAGAAAAACAATCTATTACACATTACAATTAAAGTATCACTCCATTTCAAATTGATAACTGTGTATTGTACAGTTTCTCTTTTAATAATTGATATATTTTTCCAGAAGAGAGATTATTTGTTAATGTTAAAAATAAAGTGTGGTTATAAGCAGTTTCTGTTAGAACAACATGAGAAAATCTAAATACATTTAATTCTTAGGTTTCGTTTTCCTCAATCGGAGGTATTTAAATTCATATTATATTTGTGAAATAGTCCATATAATTCGACAATCTGACTCACTCTCACTCTACTTGAGAATTTATCAGTTAGATCACACGTATTATCATATTACTTGTGATAATAGAAGGAGCTAGACTAGGTCACTATTATACAGGACAAGCAGCTATATATGAAATAGTACATATAAATATAATTCGACAGTCTGACTCACTCTCACTCTACTTGAGAATTTATCAGTTAGATCACACGTATTATCATGTTAATTGTGATAATAGAAGGAGCTAGACTAGGTCACTATTATACAGGACAAGCAGGTATATATGAAATAGTCCGTATAAATATAATTCGCCAGTCTGACTCACTCTCACTCTACTTGAGAATTTATCAGTTAGATCACACGTATTATCATATTACTTGTGATAGTAGAAGGAGCTAGACTAGGTCACTATTATACAGGACAAGCAGCTATATATGAAATAGTCCATATAAATACAATTCGCCAGTCTGACTCACTCTCACTCTACTTGAGAATTTATCAGTTAGATCACACGTATTATCATATTACTTGTGATAGTAGAAGGAGCTAGACTAGGTCACTATTATACAGGACAAGCAGCTATATATGAAATAGTCCATAGAAATATAATTCGACAGTCTGACTCACTCTCACTCTACTTGAGAATTTATCAGTTAGATCACACGTATTATCATATTACTTGTGATAATAGAAGGAGCTAGGCTAGGTCACTATTATACAGGACAAGCAGCTATATATGAAATAGTCCGTATAAATATAATTTGACAGTCTGACTCACTCTCACTCTACTTGAGAATTTATCAGTTAGATCACACGTATTATCATATTACTTGTGATAATAGAAGGAGCTAGGCTAGGTCACTATTATACAGGACAAGCAGCTATATATGAAATAGTCCATATAAATACAATTCGACAGTCTGACTCACTCTCACTCTACTTGAGAATTTATCAGTTAGGTCACACTTATGATAAAATTCCAAGTCAGACAAAGAGCAAACGATATTGCAGTTTGCCTTTTTGACGATATTTAACTTTTTGTCTTTGTTTATTTGTTTCTTTCTTTCTTTCATTCTTTCATTCTTTCTTTCTTTCTTTCTCTCTCTCTCTCTCTCTCTCTCTCTCTCTCTCTCTCTCTCTCTCTCTCTCTCTCTTTCGTTCTTTCTTTCTTTCTTCCTTCCTTCCTTCCTTTCTTCCTTTCTCTCTTTCTCTCTTTGAATTGCACATAGGCTTCTCAGAGGAAACATATTCATTACAGATGCTATAGTTTGATTCATTACAGTCACATGGCTTTCTCTATCTGCTTTTGTTTATTTATATGCCTCTTCTGTAACATGTTCTTTTCTCTGTTATTTGATGTTAGTTAAGATAAACGTTTACAGAAATGCTTTCATTATACATTTCGTTGCAGACACAAGAGACAGAAGTGATAGTTACATGTTTAAAAAGTGGATCGCAATCTAATGATTCTGATTAGATTAGATTAGATTAGATTGCGTTCTGTAGGTTCAGTGATGGTCAGTCAGACCTTGAACATAGAACATGTCAAAAGCATTTGCAATTAAATGCATAAAAAACATGCAAAACATGTATAGGTTTCATGTTTTGCTGTTAAGTACGAGATGAAGATAATACTTCTAGTGCATTGACACTTACATAGTTATTATACATGTACAAAATAATGTTACTTGGCTTTTACAGACTGTGTCATTGCTTCAATGTTTACATTTTTGCTTGTATGAAAAAGCAGTCCAAATTTATAGCTAAGTAATACATTCTAACAGGTTTTACATCCTTACTTTTACATAAAGCGTGTCCAACATGATTGTTCAAATATACATTTTCAAAATATCAACAAACATATTAACACTGTTACTTAATATTGGCACTTAAATTGTAATCAATTAGTTGGCTTTTTGTAGCCTGCACGTCATTATTGTATTTTCAGCTACCCTTGTTATACTAAATTCCCTAATTGGTACCTATCGAACAATACAACTGATCTGACATTAGGCTGATTATTGATTTAAATATTCCTCTACAGAATAAAATGACTTATCACAGAGATACTCTTTGAGGGAAGCTTTAAAAACTCTGAAATTGCTAACATTTTCCTTTAGATTACTGGGGAGAGCATTAAATATTTTAATTGTTTCACAATAAACACCTTTCTGGAAGCAAGAGAGTTTGGCATTGGGACGATGTATAGGTATTTCTTTTTTGCCTAGTGTTAAACGTATGAATTTCCATGTTAGTTGTATTCCTTAGGTGGCAAAAACAGAAATAGATAATGTCGATTTAACACTTCTAAAATGTATTTGCCACAAATTGTATGTTTTAACGAGATCTACATTTTTATGTAATAATATTTTGTATATCTCTTACAGTTTACCAACTATAATGCAGAGAACTTCAGAGAATATTCACAGAAAATTCAACAATGTAGGCATTTCGTTTGTTATGAAAATATTCCGTGTAACGAGTAGTTTTGGTGATTCCCTTAAAGATCTTCGTGTTGCAGCCAAGTTTAGATTCTAACCGACTTTTCGTTTTTGAGTTATGTTGGTCAGAGATAGGCAAAGACTATGATAGATACACTTTTTTCTAAACCTGTTCTTTTTTTAATTCATGGGGCTCGCGATATCTATTTGCGATTAAATATTGGCATAATTTTCTTTTTTTGAATGCAGTAACTTCTCACAATCATTACGTGTTAGAGAAAGTGAATGTTTTCACTGAATTTTAAAATTCTACAGATTTTAAATTTAGTGTTGATTAATATTTGGAAGTGTGCATATGTCTGACTGTTTTATTTAGCAAGAAGGAAGTTGTGACGCACTTCTGCTCCAGTTAATGTACGAACGCACCTAACATGCGCACACATGGAAGAGGATCTGGGTTCGCACCTGCTCGTAAGTACAAAATGGCCGGGCTGTGACGTCATTAAATAGGTGGGAGTGTCCATTAGTTGAGCTAGGCCTACAAAACCAATCACAGGGAACCCGAACTGATTGGTTCGAACCCCCTCATTGTGCTCCATGTAGCATGACCCTGGTCACTGACCCCATTCTCTTAATTTCCTCTTCTTAATTTTCTGCTTGGCGGATTTCTTGGAAAAAAGAAAAGGATAAGGCGGTTCTATTATCTCAAGGCCTTTGTCGAAATTCATCACCATCATAGAATTTATTACGTCATATGTACTTGTCATTTTTTGCCGTAAACTATAAGTCAATCGAAAATGTTCAGCTTAAATCCATCCTGTTGCATTGTTCAAGTTGATGTTTATACCACATTCAGTATTGGTACTCATCACTTCCAGCGCTAACTGCAGTTAAACTTGATAAATAATACAGCTAGTTCAAGTTGATGTTTATACCACATTCAGTATTGGTACTCATCACTTCCAGCGCTAACTGCAGTTAAACTTGATAAATAATACAGCTAGTTCAAGTTGATGTTTATACCACATTCAGTATTGGTACTCATCACTTCCAGCGTTAACTGCAGTTAAACTTGATAAATAATACAGCTATTTCAAATATTATGACAAGGAAAATCTCAGAAGCTGTTGTCTATGCACTCAAAAATGTATTTGGCATAAATTGTACGTTTTAACGAGTTATATACATTTTTACCTTCTCTACTGGTAAGCAGGGGAAGTATTGTATTCCACCCAAGAATTACATGTCGACATTTCACCCGAAATATGTTTTGAGACCCCTGAATCCAAAAGAATCATTTTTAGAAATAAAGTCCGTGTGTGTGTGTGCGTGCGTGCGTGTGTGTGCGCGTGTGTGTGTGTGTGTGTGTGTGTGTGTGTGTGTGTGTGTGTGTGTGTGTGCCTGTGGACAGCATAACTCAAAAACGAAAAGTCGGTTAAAAACCAAAGTTGGTATTTAAGTTTAATGTCTTTCAAGGATGCGACACGAAGATTTTGAAGAAAGTAGCCCCACCCTAAACTACCCTTTACTTGGAAAATTTTTCGGAACGTTTGATTTTCTTGAAAATGGCTCTATTTTTATTAGAATGTCATATGTTTGAGATATTTTTATGACAAATGAAATGTATATCTTGAATTTTCTGGCTATAGCCCATGTAGTCGTATTTACTCTGGACGACTTTTGCAAAACTGGTAAACCGTTAGAGATAGACAAAATCATACTGCACAAAAAACATAGATCTTGCTAAAATACACAATTTATGTCCAAATAAATGTTCTTGTAGGGTGAACCATTACTTGTTATCTGTGTGATTTTCGGAAAACTTAAAACTTTCGTGAAATGGAACATCGTTGTTCATTTTGATATGTTAAGTGTGCAAAGAGAACGGAATCTCAAAGCTTTAGAAGATTTGACTATCGCACAAAACCTACTGTATTCTAATATTTCCCTTGTACCTACAAGGAAATAATCAATAAGATAATTTGTACAGATGTTTATCTCAACTAACAAGAAGAAGATATAGGAATAAGAGTTTGTAAGAATGGTTAGTTCAAGAGTAGAGAAAGTCATGTGAGTGCAACACATCAGATTTTTATTTCTTCTTGTTTTCTTTATTTTGAGTAGAACTCGTTTGCTGTTTTGATCTAGATTTAGAACAATGTTTCAATGTGTGCACGTTAATGTCAACATATCAATACAATTAATTACAACTGTGGCTAACGTATTTAATACGTTCATTTGCTGCACCTCAGAATGGAAAGTAATTTAAAGGGTTAAAGAGGGAGCAAAAGCATAAAACCATCAAAGACTTCACGGCAGTTTCAAAGGAAGTGCTCGAAATTGCGACCGGAATTTTCGTGGCAAAGGAACTACGTATTGTGGTTCCCTGTTCAAGGTTTCTGTTGTGAGCCGAATAAGGAACACGTATTGTTCACCATACATTGCTTTAACTCCGACTTAACAGCTTCTGATAGTAATATGTTCAACTGCGTTATGTTTAGTCGCGGACCACACATTGCCTATCTCAAATTACTTATATCACATGTACAATCTCTCAAGTTATTTCACTGTAGTTCATTAACACCTGTGTATACAACTACCTGTTATGGTTTACCAATATACAAAGCTATTCAGAATTCTTTCAGAATAAGCAGAGTTCGGAGAGAATTTTATTAGTCATAGAAATATCTTGAATTCGTAGTATTTAAATAAGAATTGCTGGAAAAATTTATAAAAACTGAAAATAAATTACATTGGGTGTATAGGCCTTAATTTGGGGTATAGAGTTTTATTGAAAATCTTCCAAAGGTGCGATATAAACATTGCTAATAAAATCCCCTAACCAAATGTTCATTATGTCAAAAATACTACCATCTTTATTAAAGTGCCACATATTTAAGATATGTTCATAACAAATGAAATGTATACTATGTTGGATTTTCTGTGAATATTCTCTGAAGTTCTCTTCATTCTGAATGACTTTTTTATAACTGATAAACTGTAAGATATATACAAAATATTACTCCACAAAAATGTAGATTTCAATATAACACAATTTATGTGAAGTAATTTTTTGACTGAATCATTTTGGAGGCGTTTCTTGTTATGGGTTACAATTTTCGTAATTTTACAAAATCAATTTGGATTCCTAATTTAGTTATTTAAAATGGCAGCATGTTCTATGCTGGAACCAGATCTATCCCCAATATATTGAATATTTTCGGTTATTTTTATTTTAAATACTAAGGTTTTTTAGGGAAATGGCCGGAAATAGACTTCTTTGTACATAAAAAGTACTATGCATTTAATTTTAAACTATAAAAGCAACTTTTCTATATCATTTAATCATATTTTCTTCATAAAAACTATCAAAGAGAGAAACATAATTTTAGTCAGTTCCTGGATTATATCTACAGTAACGTGCAGTTTGATTAAGTTCCTTGAGTAAATTGTAATGGTTAAGTTTTAGAAAAATGTAAGAAATGAGTTCTAAAACTTTGATATCAAATTTTAACTACTAGTACTCGTATATCTTGTCTCTTAAATTATTGCTCTAAAATTAATTCAAATGTTTCGATAATTGTTTTTGTAAACTGCCAGATGTTGGCTGCATCCAATAACATATATATTTTAAAAATAGACTTTTTGAACATTTTGAGCTGTACCTGCTCCTTTATAAGAAGGTAAAATCTGCAGGAATGAGGAGATATCGAGTTACAGGAACATCTGAAGCCACTGCTGAGGTATTTTCCCTGTGTGTGTGTGTGTGTGTGTGTGTGTGTGTGTGTGTGTGTGTGTGTGTGTGTGTGTGTGTGTGTGTGTGTGTGTGTCTGAGTGTGTGTATGTGTGTGTGTCTGTCTGTGTGTGTGTGTCTGTATGTCTGTGTGTGTCTGTGTCTGTGTGTGTATTAACTTTTTTAATTAAGGGCTCGGTTTGTTTTCTTTTTCCCGCCGATCTTGTTACGTTTTCTTCTCCTCTTTTCATTAAAGTTTTTTCTTGCATCTTCAAAGGTGAAGATAAGTCCGAGATCCCTCGTGTTCCCCCGAGCGAAGCGCGCCAGTCTTTACAGATTTTCATCAAAGGGTGATCCGAGGGGATGGATGGATGGATGTGAAGCTTTCCTAACCCCTTGCGTTAGACATGCATTTCACAAAATATGTTTCCAAACGGTTCAAGGTCACATTTATTTTCTCTACCGGTACACACTAGGCCGGGAGTTCCACCTAAAACTTCATTAGGTACTGAGAAATACCTATACGTCAGGTGCTCCCCTAGTGTCCATGTATCTGTCAACAAAATAACTCAAACCCCAAAACTTTGTGTTTAAGTTGAGCATTTCTAAAAGATTCAACATGAAGATTTTCAAGAAAACCCTCACACCATTCTTACAAACTCTTATTCCTATATCTTCTTCGTGTTAGTTGAGATAAACATTTGTACAAATTATCTTATTGCTTATTTCCTTGTAGGTACAAGGGGGATATTAGAATACAGTGGGCTTTGTGCGATAGTCAAATGTTTTATAGCTTTGAGATTCCGTTCTCTTTGCACACTTAACATATCAAAATGAACAACGATGTTCCATTTCACGAAAGTTTTAAGTTTGCCTAAACTCACACAAATAACAAGAAATATCTCCGAAATGGTTCACTCTACAAAAAATTTATTTCGACATAAACTGTGTATTTTAGCGAGATCGACATTTTATGTACAGTAAGATTTGGTCTATCTCTTACGGTTTACAAGTTATTCAAAAGTCATCCAGAGTAAATACGACTACAGGGGCTATAGCCAGAAAATTCAAAATATACATTTCATTTCTCATACAAATATCTTAAACATACGGCATTTTAATGAAAATTGTTAGAGCAACTTTTGGGGAAATCAAAATTTTCCATGTAAAGCGTAGTTTAGGACAGAGAAAGTTTCTTCAAAATCTTCGTGTTGCATCCTTGAAAGATATTAAATTTAAATACCAAGTTTGGTTTTTAACCAACTTATCGTTCTTGCGTTTCGCTGTTCACAGACACACACACGTGCGTGGATCTTCCCCCCCCCTTTTTTTTTTTTTTTTTAAAATACTTAGGTGCCTCAAAATATATATTATTTCTGGTGAAATCTCGACATCCAAATTTTGGATCGAATACAATACTTCCTTTACTTACTATAAGTAACAGAGAAAATAAAAATGAAGTGATTTTGGTTTTAAAAACATTCACATTTTGCATCAATACGTTTTGAAATTAGTTGTTAAACCAATGACGTCACTCTTGCTGAAACACTTCAGAAGGCAAATGTTCCACTGCTTCATCTAATGACGATATATTTAATTCTTGCAAACAAAACGGAATCGCAATGTGCTAGGTCAGGGCTGTATGGTGCTGACCTTTAGGGAAACTAGATGCTCACTTGATAGTTCTCATGTATTTGTGGTTATGACGTAAAATTATTGAAAATGTTGAGCGTTTTTCACAAACGTTTTCAATAATTTGTGTACCAGTCCACAGTAACCGTACCTCTGTCTTCTAAGGCTGTAATAGTAGCAATATGAGCCGTATTAGAAAAACATGCTATCCACCATCTTGTTAGTAACACTGCGAATTGGTTGGACTTTTGTAGACTTAGGTTCTGTTTGAAAGACTCATTGAGTTCATTGATTTTTCTTTTCATGATCATAACAATAAATACAAGATTCATCAACAGTAATGATATTCCAAACCAAATTTCAAGTGCTGTCTTGGAATTTTTCCAGAGTTTTTCTGCACCAATCAATACGTTGTTGTTTGAGTAGTCAGTTTATGTGGAATACATGGACAACAAAGTTTTCTCACGTCTAACTGTTGATGTAAAATGTTTTGTATTTGACTCATATCAATGTCGTCCTGATAAATTGATAACATGTCGGTCTACAGTGTTATGAGATGGATGAAACATTTCAGACTTGGGAACAAGCTAGTGCAGTGCTTGGCAGTAGTATACATAATGAACGTTTTCCCCCGGTAACCAACAAGGACCGAGTCATCCTATTTGTTGATATAGAAAGCGAACAAGAATGATGGAATTGGAGACATTGCCACATTTCGCCAAGCTGATCGTGTGCTGCGACAACAAGAAGCCACCGTTATATAGATACCTAGGTACGTGTAATTTAACACATACATCCCACTAGTACAATTACTGTTCCTTTTGGGCGCTTTGGGCGGTAAGCAGACATTTGTGTAGGTCCCTACCAACCATCAGTAACGGCAAGTCAGACTTGTAATGATATAGTGGCAATGTGACCTGCTTAGTTTCTACAGTAATCAGGAAGTACCTGGAGCCTGTTACCATGGTACACATTGTTTGTACAGTAATCAGGAAGTACCTGGAGCCTGTTACCATGGTACACATTGTTTGTACAGTAATCAGGAAGTACCTGGAGCCTGTTACCATGGTACACATTGTTTGTACAGTAATCAGGAAGTACCTGGAGCTTGTTACCATGGTACACATTGTTTCCACGGTAATGAGGAAGTCCGTTGCCATGGTACACATTGTTTCCACGGTAATCAGGAAGTACCTGGAGCCTGTTACCATGGTACACATTGTTTCCACGGTAATCAAGAAGTACCTGGAGCCTGTTACCATGGTACACATTGTTTGTACAGTAATCAGGAAGTACCTGGAGCCTGTTACCATGGTACACATTGTTTGTACAGTAATCAGGAAGTACCTGGAGCTTGTTACCATGGTACACATTGTTTCCACGGTAATCAGGAAGTACCTGGAGCCTGTTACCATGGTACACATTGTTTGTACAGTAATCAGGAAGTACCTGGAGCCTGTTACCATGGTACACATTGTTTGTACAGTAATCAGGAAGTCCGTTACCATGGCACACATTGTTTGTACAGTAATCAGGAAGTACCTGGAGCCTGTTACCATGGCACACATTGTTTCCACGGTAATCAGGAAGTCCGTTGCCACAGTACACACGAAGCAGGGAGTGAAACAATTGTCACCAGCAGATGGCACTGGACACAGTAATAATAATCAGGTAGTTTTTTGCGCGCCCAGCTAACTGGTTCAGCGAGACTCTTTTCAAGCCAGTCATTCTTTTGTCTTTTACTTTGCACCCTCTTCAGCGCTCTTTCCGCTCAATAGTCTCGCTTTTATTATTTATATAAAATTTTTTATGTCCATTTAGGGAGTCGCATTGTGCCCGTGATTTTTTAAAAAGTGGCTGCCGCGTAAGAACCCTCCTTGTCGAGGGTGCAGAAAAAAAGTGTATTTCCCTAAAACAAAACAAAAGGCATAGCGAATGGCGACAGTTTTGTTTCAGTTGGGTACCGCCCGTCGAGTAAGGGGGGGGGGGGGGTTGTTGACGTCATCACAACCCTTGTGGGACATTACTGCAAGTTAAAGAAATGCAAATACAGAACAAGCAGTTTCTCCAACAGTCCACGAATATCATCTTACCAACCCAAACTCGCACTTCCCAAAACAGATGCTATTATGCTTGCATCCCAAATAAAGTATGCATGCTTCTTAAAATATTACTTCAAATTGTTCTGTTTTACGTCTACGAGATAGTTTACGCAAACCCAGCCTTCTCAATTTACCCCTCTCTCCCGCTTCCCTTCGGATCTGCATTTGGGTATGTTTTTACTATATCTACTATATAGGTAGGTACATGTTGTGGCACCCCGAAACTGGAAGCATTTTTAGAGCAAGGTCTGTATGTGTGTGTATGTATGTGTGTGTGTCTGTATGCATGTGTGTGTGTGTGTGTGTGTGTGTGTGTCTGTGTCACTATTATCTCATAGAGTCGTTTACACAACAAACTTGATGTTTAAGTTCAGTGTTTTCCAAGAATGTCATAGAAAGATTTTCAAGAAAATCTCCCCACCCAATCGGTCTGGGTGGCTCAGTTGGTTAGACGCTGGCCTACTGTTCCCAAGGTCGCGGGTTCAAATCCGGCCCAGACCGATGGTTTTTAATTGTGCTTAAAAACGACAGCTCCATGTCAGTAGATTTACTGGCATGTAAAAGAACTCCTGCGGGACAAAATTCCGGCACACCGGCGACGCTGATATGATCCTGGCAATTGACAGCGTCGTTAAACAACAAAATAATAATAATTTCTCCCCACCCAGCTATCCTATGCGTAGAACATTTTTTTAACATTTTCAGTTTATCAAAAAATGTCTATAAGGATTTTGACTAAACTGTCACATAATTAAGATGTTTTGGTGAGAAACAAAATGTATATGTTTAATTTCTGAAGTCCTCTTCATTTTGAATGAAATGTGTATTACTGGTAAACAGTAGGAGATAAACATATAGATGTGGTTATGTTAAGTGGATTTTTAGGAGATAAGTCACTAATTGTGATGTTCTCGTGGTGATGCGAGACTGTGGCACTTAAGAGCCTGCTGTATGCGAAATGGCAATGTGCAAGACGTGAGAACTATTGGAAAAGATTAGAGCGCCCCTCGAATGAGAACTCCAAGAAAAGGAATTAATTAAACAAAACAAATGAGTGTGAGAGAACGAGCGGGCGAGGCTTAACGGCCAAGCAAGTAGGCCGTGTGTGTATGCACGTATGCAAATGTAGACAGGGTGAACCAGCCTGAGACAAGGGTCCCGTCCTTCCTTCCTTTCTGCTAACGTTTTTTGTTTCTTGCCAGCCAGTAATTGCATGCATGTAGCAAAACTTGCTCTGTATACGTACAGTCCCATCAGAACACACATGTACTCCATCTGGCCATGGACAACATTACACACAGCACCGCAATTTGGTTTCTGAACAAAGATTTGCTATGATGTTGTTTGATGGGTTCTGAAGCCAGTTTGTGTGGGTGATATAAGGTTTTGGTTCCCCAGATACCATTTAATCTAGAGTTCATTATCCTTTCCATAATTTTGCCCATGATGGAGGTATTGGTCGACAACCATTGGTGTACTGTGTTTCAGTATGGCCAATACGACTGTGTTTCTCCAATTGCTGGGACCCAAGTTCTCCATACTTGGTTGTATAGTTGAGACAAACTTCTATGTCTTTGGATCCAAGGTCCATGGATGTGATCGGGTCCTGGGTCTTTCTTCTTCTTTGTCAATACATGTGTATATTTTTGACCCTCCGCTGCGGAGGGTCTGTAGTTAAACTCCCAGCTGTGACATTGAATTTTTAAGTTCCAGTTGTACCCCTCAAACATTGCCCACACACGGCTTGTGTGTTTAAAAACACCAACAGTAGACTTTTTGGCATAAGTAAATAATAATGTATATATTTCCTTATAGATACGATGTAAATATGACAATACAAAAGATTTAAATGACAGTTAAATGTTTTAGGAGCTGCTCGTTACGTAATGGTTTTGAAATTCCATTCTCATTACATAGTAAAGACATTAAAATGGATAACCACCTCCAGAATGTACATTTTTGTATAATAATATTTTGTATATGTCTTACAGTTTACCAGTTATACAAAAGTTATTCAGAATGAAGAGAACTTGAGAGAATATTCAAAGGAAATTCAACCACTGGGTGAAATGCCCGGCGTTGTCCGTTGGTTGACGATTTTATCACTACAGCCTTAGGTTGCCCTTGCCCAATAGCCTCTGTTTCTCCGGAGCAACTTAAAAAGGGTTATTTAATGTGCTTAAACAAAGGGCTAATTAAACCACGGAGTAATATAAGGAACACTAAATAAATAAAACAGCGGGAAGACACCATGCTGGACAACCCCAAATACTACAGGAAGAGAAGCAGTGTGAAACGTAAAACGTTACATTTGTATTTCCGTCATATACGAAATTGTATGAATTCTTTGTAGAAGAAGGAGTAGAGAAAGAAATGTGATTCTGTTTCGTAAAATAAGAGTGAGTAGAGATAACCGTATAGAAAATTGAATTGTGTGTTGAAGGGCAAATACAGAAGGACCTGTGGATCCTGTGATCATCAATAAGATGGAAAACGGTCTCAGGCGAACATGAATTCCGTTTGCATAGCTGAAATATGGTCAAAGTTTGCAGAAAATTAGAAAATCAAATTTTATGTCCAAAAAGTACTTAGTGCTTCAATTACCTAGTTACTACATCTTATTAGTTTTGTTTTAGAGGCGTGAATAAAAGCACACAACCTAATGGTCTGTTTGTTTCTAATGTCCTTCGCTAGACTCACGTTTTTTACAATGTTGTACTATCAAAGTGTTGCACACGATTAATTTGTAAAGCAGTCTTGTTCAAATGTTGAACAGAAACTCGGAGAGAATGAACTTAAAATTGTGTCATTTGATGTGTGTTAACACTTTCAAATTGTCCTTAGTTCTATCACTGAGGTTAACTTGTTACAGAAACTGTATTTAAATCTGGGACTTCATTTCAGTCTGGGGAGTGTGCACTTCAAGTAGGTGTAAATGTATAGAGACTCTAGATCCACCATAAAGGTATGTACCTATGCAATAAACCTTATTTTATTTGTCAATTACTAGGATCCTGTCGTGCAAGAGTTGGTTGTTTCACACGCCAAGAAATGCGCTGATCGGTCTGAGCTGAGCCAGTTAACCAACTGAGCAATGTGTTCCAAACAAAAGTGACGTTAAAATAAATAACAATTATTTTTATTGAACTCATGCAATCAGAATAGTTGGTATTCAATATTTATAAAATATTTTTCTCAGAACATATTAAAGGTCTCTGCATGACTTATAACAGAGTGCTAGGTGAACATAAGAAATGCAAGAATTAAGGTGTTCACCAATGGGCACCCTATGACCTCCGGGGATAGCCAATTGCTGAGATGACTAGCCACTGAGCCGCCATCAAACATTAGCTTGCTCTTAACTTTGTTAAGCAAATGCTTCACTGAAATTTGCTTAGGGAGTATATTAAAAGTTTTATGGCATCAATGTTAAATGTACTTAATGCACGAGTCATTTATCTCAGAAACAAATAGATAGGAGACTGAAATGTTTACATCACTGATAAATTGGTTGAACAGTGTAAGGAACAGTGCACCAGGAATAAGTTGTCCTTTCCCTACCACTTAGGTACACAGCAGACACAGAAGCTATTGCATTAAGGAACAGTGCACCAGGAATAAGTTGTCCTTTCCCTACCACTTAGGTACACAGCAGACAGAGAAGCTATTGCATTAAGAAACAGTGCACCAGGAATAAGTTGCACTTTCCCTAGCACTTAGGTACACAGCAGACAGAGAAGCTATTGCATTAAGGAACAGTGCACCAGGAATAAGTTGCACTTTCCCTAGCACTTAGGTACACAGCAGACAGAGAAGCTATTGCATTAAGGAACAGTGCACCAGGAATAAGTTGCACTTTCCCTAGCACTTAGGTACACAGCAGACAGAGAAGCTATTGCATTAAGGAACAGTGCACCAGGAATAAGTTGTCCTTTCCCTACCACTTAGGTACACAGCAGACAGAGAAGCTATTGCATTAAGGAACAGTGCACCAGGAATAAGTTGCACTTTCCCTTCCACTTAGGTACACAGCAGACAGAGAAGCTATTGCATTAAGGAACAGTGCACCAGGAATAAGTTGCACTTTCCCTTCCACTTAGGTACACAGCAGACAGAGAAGCTATTGCATTAAGGAACAGTGCACCAGGAATAAGTTGCACTTTCCCTACCACTTAGGTACACAGCAGACAGAGAAGCTATTGCATTAAGGAACAGTGCACCAGGAATAAGTTGCACTTTCCCTACCACTTAGGTACACAGCAGACAGAGAAGCTATTGCATTAAGGAACAGTGCACCAGGAATAAGTTGCACTTTCCCTACCACTTAGGTACACAGCAGACAGAGAAGCTATTGCATTAAGAAACAGTGCACCAGGAATAAGTTGCACTTTCCCTAGCACTTAGGTACACAGCAGACAGAGAAGCTATTGCATTAAGAAACAGTGCACCAGGAATAAGTTGCACTTTCCCTACCACTTAGGTACACAGCAGACAGAGAAGCTATTGCATTAAGGAACAGTGCACCAGGAATAAGTTGCACTTTCCCTACCACTTAGGTACATAGCAGACAGAGAAGCTATTGCATTAAGGAACAGTGCACCAGGAATAAGTTGCACTTTCCCTACCACTTAGGTACACAGCAGACAGAGAAGCTATTGCATTAAGGAACAGTGCACCAGGAATAAGTTGCACTTTCCCTACCACTTAGGTACACAGCAGACAGAGAAGCTATTGCATTAAGGAACAGTGCACCAGGAATAAGTTGCACTTTCCCTACCACTTAGGTACACAGCAGACAGAGAAGCTATTGCATTAAGGAACAGTGCACCAGGAATAAGTTGTCCTTTCCCTACCACTTAGGTACACAGCAGACAGAGAAGCTATTGCATTAAGGAACAGTGCACTATATTTACCAGGAATAAGTTGTCCTTTCCCTACCACTTAGGTACACAGCAGACAGAGAAGCTATTGCATTAAGGAACAGTGCACTATATTTACCAGGAATAAGTTGTCCTTTCCCTACCACTTAGGTACACAGCAGACAGAGAAGCTATTGCATTAAGGAACAGTGCACTATATTTACCAGGCATAAGTTGTCCTTTCCCTACCACTTAGGTACACAGCAGACAGAGAAGCTGTTGCATTAAGGAACAGTGCACTATATTTACCAGGAATAAGTTGCACTTTCCCTACCACTTAGGTACACAGCAGACAGAGAAGCTATTGCATTAAGGAACAGTGCACTATATTTACCAGGAATAAGTTGTCCTTTCCCTACCACTTAGGTACACAGCAGACAGAGAAGCTATTGCATTAAGGAACAGTGCACTATATTTACCAGGAATAAGTTGTCCTTTCCCTACCACTTAGGTACACAGCAGACAGAGAAGCTATTGCATTAAGGAACAGTGCACTATATTTACCAGGAATAAGTTGTCCTTTCCCTACCACTTAGGTACACAGCAGACAGAGAAGCTATTGCATTAAGGAACAGTGCACTATATTTACCAGGAATAAGTTGTCCTTTCCCTACCACTTAGGTACACAGCAGACACAGAAGCTATTGCATTAAGGAACAGTGCACTATATTTACCAGGAATAAGTTGTCCTTTCCCTAGCACTTAGGTACATAGCAGACAGAGAAGCTATTGCATTAAGGAACAGTGCACCAGGAATAAGTTGTCCTTTCCCTAGCACTTAGGTACACAGCAGACAGAGAAGCTATTGCATTAAGAAACAGTGCACCAGGATTAAGTTGCACTTTCCCTACCACTTAGGTACACAGCAGATAGAGAAGCTATTGCATTAAGGAACAGTGCACCAGGAATAAGTTGCACTTTCCCTACCACTTAGGTACACAGCAGACAGAGAAGCTATTGCATTAAGGAACAGTGCACCAGGAATAAGTTGCACTTTCCCTACCACTTAGGTACACAGCAGACAGAGAAGCTATTGCATTAAGAAACAGTGTACCAGGAATAAGTTGTCCTTTCCCTACCACTTAGGTACACAGCAGACAGAGAAGCTATTGCATTAAGAAACAGTGCACCAGGAATAAGTTGTCCTTTCCCTACCACTTAGGTACACAGCAGACAGAGAAGCTATTGCATTAAGGAACAGTGCACTATATTTACCAGGAATAAGTTGTCCTTTCCCTACCACTTAGGTACACAGCAGACAGAGAAGCTATTGTATTAAGGAACAGTGCACCAGGAATAAGTTGTCCTTTCCCTACCACTTAGGTACACAGCAGACAGAGAAGCTATTGCATTAAGGAACAGTGCACTATATTTACCAGGAATAAGTTGTCCTTTCCCTAGCACTTAGGTACACAGCAGACACAGAAGCTATTGCATTAAGGAACAGTGCACTATATTTACCAGGAATAAGTTGTCCTTTCCCTAGCACTTAGGTACATAGCAGACAGAGAAGCTAATGCATTAAGGAACAGTGCACCAGGAATAAGTTGCACTTTCCCTACCACTTAGGTACACAGCAGACAGAGAAGCTATTGCATTAAGGAACAGTGCACCAGGAATAAGTTGCACTTTCCCTACCACTTAGGTACACAGCAGACAGAGAAGCTATTGCATTAAGGAACAGTGCACTATATTTACCAGGAATAAGTTGTCCTTTCCCTACCACTTAGGTACACAGCAGACAGAGAAGCTATTGCATTAAGGAACAGTGCACCAGGAATAAGTTGTCCTTTCCCTACCACTTAGGTACACAGCAGATAGAGAAGCTATTGCATTAAGGAACAGTGCACCAGGAATAAGTTGCACTTTCCCTACCACTTAGGTACACAGCAGACACAGAAGCTATTGCATTAAGGAACAGTGCACCAGGAATAAGTTGTCCTTTCCCTAGCACTTAGGTACACAGCAGACAGAGAAGCTATTGCATTAAGGAACAGTGCACTATATTTACCAGGAATAAGTTGTCCTTTCCCTACCACTTAGGTACACAGCAGACAGAGAAGCTATTGCATTAAGGAACAGTGCACCAGGAATAAGTTGTCCTTTCCCTACCACTTAGGTACACAGCAGACAGAGAAGCTATTGCATTAAGGAACAGTGCACCAGGAATAAGTTGCACTTTCCCTACCACTTAGGTACACAGCAGACAGAGAAGCTATTGCATTAAGGAACAGTGCACTATATTTACCAGGAATAAGTTGCACTTTCCCTACCACTTAGTTACATAGCAGACAGAGAAGTTATTGCATTAAGGAACAGTGCACCAGGAATAAGTTGCACTTTCCCTACCACTTAGGTACACAGCAGACAGAGAAGCTATTGCATTAAGAAACAGTGCACCAGGAATAAGTTGCACTTTCCCTACCACTTAGGTACACAGCAGATAGAGAAGCTATTGCATTAAGGAACAGTGCACCAGGAATAAGTTGCACTTTCCCTAGCACTTAGGTACATAGCAGACAGAGAAGCTATTGCATTCAATAGTAAACTTGACTGCAAATACACGTTTTGACGTTCCAAAACGAACAACGGTTAAATACCAAACTTAAGATTTAACTTAAGCATGTTCTAGGGATCCGACACACTAACATTTTCAAGAAAATTCCCCATCCCCAAACTACCCTTTACACGGGACATTTTTACACATTTTTTATTTTCTTAAAATGAATAACAATTTTCATTAGAATATCGTGTGTTTAAGATATTTTCATGACAAATGAATGGTGTATGTTGAATTTTCTGTGAATATTCTCTGAAATTCTCTTCATTTTCAATAACTATTGTATAACTGGTAAAATGTAAGAGATACACAATTTTAGTCAAATAAAAATGTTTCTGGAGATAAACATTTCTGAGATATTCCTTGTTATTGGCTTGAATTTTCAAAAATCTATACTTTTCTCAAATAGCAAACTGTTTTTCGTTTTTTTATGTGCTGGTTATATAGGAGAATGGAGTTTCAGATATCACAGCTCTTATATTTGCCAATCATTTAGTTTACTATATTCTCACATCCCCATTGTACCTGCACGAAACTGTATAATGAAACATTTGTACAAACATCTGTCTCTATTAACATGAAATAGAAAAATAGTGTTATTGAAAATAATGTGTACAAGACAGAGTAGAGAAAGCTATTTGAATGCAGCATACGAAATTTTTTGTGTTAACGAGTTGGTTTGGTGAAGGTTGAAAAGCATAAGGACCCCTGATGGAAGGTCGTGGACCTGAAAGAGGTTACTGTACCTGTAATCCTACTCTCCCCCCCCCCCCCACACCACTCCACCCTATCCCGTACCTTACCCCCCTCTTGTTGTGGTGTCCGGTACAGAAGCTCCAGTCTTGTTCATATCATCCCAAGTCAAGTGTGTGAACCCGTGTCCTTTAGGTCACTGTGTGATGAATGTCGCATGTTTGAGTTGATCAAGTCATGGGAAACACTTGCTGACAGACCGGGTAGTAGGTACACAGGATGACCAAGGTACGTACAATCTAAATACTGCGATGTTATCTTCATGCTTTGGTAGTTAGGCTCTGTGGGCGCATACCGGAGAGTGTAACCTTAAGGAAAGTGTCTGACTGTGTCTATCTGACTGTCCATCTGTCTGTCTGTCTATCTGTCTGTCCATCTGTCTGTCTATCTATCTGTCTGTCCATCTGTCTGTCTATCTATCTGTCTGGCTATCAATCTGTCTGTCTATCTGTCTGTCTATCTGTCTGTCCATCTGTCTGTCTATCCGTCTGTCTATCTGTCTGTCTGTCTGTCTATCTGTCTGTCTATCTGTCTGTCTGTCCATCTGTCTGTCCATCTGTCTGTCTATCCGTCTGTCTATCTGTCTGTCTATCTGTCTGTCTGTCTGTCTATCTGTCTGTCTATCTGTCTGTCTATCTGTCTGTCCATCTGTCTGTCCATCTGTCTGTCTATCTATCTGTCCATCTGTCTGTTTATCTATCTGTCTGGCTATCAATCTGTCTGTCTATCTGTCTGTCCATCTGTCTGTCCATCTGTCTGTCCATCTGTCTGTCTATCTATCTGTCTGTCTATCTATCTGTCTGTCTATCTGTCTGTCTATCTGCCTGTCTGTCTATCTGTCTGTATATCTGTCTGTCTATCTGTCTGTCTATCTGTCTGTCTATCTGTCTATCTCTCTGTCTATCTGTCTATCTATCTGTCTGTCTATCGCTCTGTCTGTCTATCTGTCTATCCGTCTGTCTATCTGTCTGTCTATCAGTCTGTCTGTCTATCTGTCTGTCTATCTGTCTGTCTATCTGTCTGTCTATCTATCTGTCTGTCCATCTGTCTGTCTATCTGTCTGTCTATCTGTCTGTCTGTCTATCTATCTGTCTGTCCATCTGTCTGTCTGTCTGTCTATCTGTCTGTCTATCTGTCTGTCTGTCTATCTGTCTGCCTGTCTGTCTATCTATCTGTCTATCATACTATGTAAGAATTAAAATAGGTATGCTATGATTAATGTGCACAGTTAATATTTTGAGGTAGGTCGCTTATCTTAAATTTGACACACTTAACACATGAGTAAGAATATTTTTTACTAATAAGCTAAATGTAAATGTGTAACATGTTAGAATGTATTACTTAGCTATAAATTTGGACTGCTTTTTCATACAAGCAAAAATGTAAACATTGAAGCAATGACACAGTCTGTAAAAGCCAAGTAACATGATTTTGTACATGTATAATAACTATGTAAGTGTCAATGCACTAGAAGTATTATCTTCATCTCGTACTTTAACAGCAAAACTTGAAACCTATACATGTTTTGCATGTTTTTTATGCATTTAATTGTAAATGCTTTTGACATGTTCTATGTTCAAGGTCTGCCTGGCCATCATTGAACCTACAGAACGCAATCTAATCTAATCTAATCTGTCTATCTGTCTGTCTGTCCAACTGTCTGTCTATCTGTATGTCTATCTATCTGTCTATCTGTCTGTCTATCTGTATGCCCATCTATGTCTGTCTGTTGTTCTGTGTGACTGTCTGTATGCCCATCTTTGTCTGTATGCCTGTGTGGATACATCACTCAAAAATCTGATGCGTTGCACTCACATGACTTTCTCTACTCTTGTACTAACCATTCTTACAAACTCTTATTCCTATATCTTCTTCGTGTTAGTTGAGATAAACATTTGTACAAATTATCTTATTGCTTATTTCCTTGTAGGTACAAGGGCAATATTAGAATACAGTAAGCTTTGTGTGATAGTCAAATGATTTAAAGCTTTGAGATTCCGTTGTCTTTGCACGCTTAACATATAAAAAATGAACAACCATGATCCATTTAACTAAAGTTATGTTTTCCGAAACTCACACACATAACAAGGAA
The DNA here is from genome assembly GCA_030765045.1 of Tenodera sinensis. NCBI lineage: Eukaryota > Metazoa > Arthropoda > Insecta > Mantodea > Mantidae > Tenodera > Tenodera sinensis. The sequence continues at coordinate 3,233,315 of CM060967.1, read as the reverse complement.
TATCTCCGAAATGGTTCACCCTACAAAAAAACTTATTCGGACATAAATTGTGTATTTTAACAAGATCTACATTTTTTGTACAGTATGATTTGGTCTATCCCTAACGGTTTACCAGTTATACAAAAGTAGCCCCGAGTAAATATGACTACCGGGGCTATAGTCAGAAAATTCAAGATATACATTTAATTTGTCATAAAAATATCTCAAACACATGACATTTTAATCAAAATCGTTAGAGATATTTTCAAGAAAATAAACATTTTCGAAACATTTTCCATCTAAAGGTTAGTTTAGGTTGGGGTTATTTTCTTCAAAATTTACGTGTCGCATCCTTAAAAGACATTAAACTTAAATACTAACTTTGGTTTTTAACCAACTTTTCGCTTTTGAGTTATTCTGTCCACACACACACCTACACACACAGACACACACACACCTACACACACACACACACCTACACACACACACACCTACACACACACACCTACACACACACACACCTACACACACACACACACACACACACTGACACACAAGAACCCTTTTCTAAAAATGCTTTTCTTGGGTTCAGGGGTCTCAAAACATATTTCCAGTGAAATCTCGATATTGAATTTTTGGGTGGAATACAATACTTCCTCTACTTACCAGTAGAGAAAGTAAAAATTAAAAACTTTTTGGCTTGTGATTTCTAATTTCAAAATTGCAAATTTTTCGCAGTGTTTAACGCCCGTTACTGCCTATAGTAAGTAGAGGAAGTATTGTATTCCATCCAAACACCAAATGTCGAAATTTCACTGTATATGTGTTCATGTCTCCTGAATGCAAAAAAGCATTTTTAGAAAAACGCCCGCGCTCACGCTTGTGTGTGTATGTGTGTGTGTGCGTGTGTGTGCGTGTATGTGCGTGCGTGTATGTGTGTGTATGCATGTGTGTGTGGTGTGTGTGTGGTGTGTGAGTGTGTGTGTGCGTGTGCGCGCGTGTGTGTGTGCGCGCGTGTGTGTGCGTGTGTTTGTGTGTGTGCTTGTGTGTGTTTGTGTGTGTGTGCTTGTGTGAGTGTGTGTGTGTTTGTGTGTGAGTGAGTGTGTGTGTGTTTGTGTGTGTGTGCTTGTGTGAGTGTGTGTGTGTGTGTGTTTGTGTGTGAGTGTGAGTGTGTGTGTGTTTGTGTGTGAGTGAGTGTGTGTGTGAGTGTGTGTGTGTTTGTGTGTGTGTGTTTGTGTGTGTGTGTTTGAGTGTGAGTGTGTGTGCGTGTGTTTGTGTGTGCGTGCGTGTGTGTGCGCGCGTGTGCGCGCGTGTGCGTGTGTGTGTGTGCGCGAGTGTGCGTGTGTGTGCGCGCGTGTGCGTGTACTAATGTGAGGAGCAAGATGGTGGATCCAGAAACAGTGCAACTGATTGGTTGAGTCCTCACAGGCACATGTATTAGTTGATGTGTTGAAGAAAGGCAAATATGCAGACATTGGAGTGGTACTAGACAGTTAACAGGTAGTTCTCGGGTCGCAGCATCCCGGCAAGTGGTTTATCAGAACCGGCTGGTCCAGTTGACATCCACCTGCCTGGTCTCGAACCCAGCACAAAGTATCGCAGGTGCGGCTCGTTTCCCTGTCTGAGGAAGACGGCAACACAAGACAAGACAAGACAAAAAAGCATTAGGTTCTTCTCCCTTCGTGACATCCCCCATTTTATTTCACCCTTCCCTTCCCTTCCCTCCCCATCCCTCCTCACTCACATTCCCGTTTCCTGTCATTTTATTATCATCATTTCTCCCTCAGAGAGCTGCGATTGCTAAATACACGTACAGCGCCGCTCTGGTGGCTGCAACAAACACTACCTCTCCTTGTTAACCATTGCTTTGTATAACACAGTACTTGCTTACAAGTGTATCTACTTCTTACTAATATAGGTAAACATTTGTAGAAATTATCTTATTGCAAATATGTTTTAAGGCCCCCTGAATCAAAAAAAAAAAAAAAAAAAAAATTTAGAAAAAAGTCCCTGTGTGTGTGTGTTTATATCTGTGTGTGTTTGTGTGGAGAGCATAACTGAAAAACGAAAAGTCGGTTAAAAACCAAAATAGGTATTTAAGTATAATGTCTTTCAAGGATGCGACACGAAAATTTTGAAGAAAATAGCCCCACCCCAAACTACCCTTTACATGGAACAGTTTTAAAATATTTTTGATTTTCCTGAAAATGGCTCTAACGATTTTGATTAAAATGTCATATGTTTGAGATATTTTTATGACAAATGAAATGTATATCTTGAATTTTCTGGCTATAGCCCCTGTAGTCGTATTTACTCTGGACGACTTTTGCATAACTGGTAAACCGTTAGAGATAGACCAAATCATACTGTACAAAAAATGTAGAGCTTGCTAAAATACACAATTTATGTCTGTATAAATTTTCTTGTAGGTTGAACCATTTCGGAGATATTCCTTGTTAAGTGTGTGAGTTTCGGAAAACTTAAAACTTCGTGAAATGGAACATCGTTGTTCATTTTTTATACGTTAAGTGTGCAAAGAGAGCTTTAAAAGATTTGACTATCGCACAAAGTCTACTGTATTCTAATATTCCGCTTGTACCTACAAGGAAATAAGCAATAAGATAATTTGTACAAATGTTTATCTCAACTAACACGAAGAAGATATAGGGATAAGAGTTTGTAAGAATGGTTAGTACAATAGTAGAGAAAGCCATGTGAGTGTAACACATCAGATTGTGAAGAATAAATCCAGCTTTTTGTCATTTTTCTAGTTTCAATGTGTTATTTCTACATTAGTGAAATCAAGTTACATAACCTCAAAATCTAAAATTCCTGAAAATCTACTGGAATGTGGTTCTATTTGTTAAATATTTGTACTCATACAAGTAAACGGTTCACGTGTATTGTAAGACACACTTGTCCTCTATAGCAATGTAGGGCAATCAAGCTGCTACTTCTGTTACAACACAGTCTTCTTACAACAGAAGATATTTGTATTTCGTCACGACGAAAATAAAAACAAGTATTTTCACGAAATTCAAAATAAAATAGAATTTGTGACAACAATTGTAGTCGTGTGGAAGTATTGAACAAGAAGTGTTGATGTAAAAAGTATTTAATCACACAATATTTGTTACTTTAAATATGTCCTATGTTGCAAGAAGCTTCTCTATGTATTAGTTGACAAAAGACAGATATTCAACTTTAAAATCTTACAAAACATGTTTTTAATTTGTGATAAAGTGTAAGCGAAATGTGCAAAAAGAACAACAAATGAAGGTAATTTTTAAGTCAATGTTGTTTTTTATATCATTTTAGTTGTGTACCATCTCCTGGTTGCCCCATTCATTCACCTGCCTCGGCTATCGACCAATCACAGTTCTGCCCTACAACATGACTGCAAGGATGTGGTTTCATTCGATAAAAGGTCATAACTTTCATAGCTTGGCTTCATTTTCAGAAATATATAGTATATGGTCATCTGATAGGTGACGCAGCGGTGAAACAATGAAAGTAAGAAATTAATTATTGCATGCATCAGTTATTCACGTTTATTAGGTTATCAGAGCCAGTGAGTTTAAATCGCGTTTCATGAAGTCGGTCCGAATAACCCCTTGTCTACATGAGCTCGCCCCCTTATGTGTAGATATAAACATCCTCCTTCCCACTTTAAGGATTGTCAGGGTTATTACTCCTGCTTTGATATCAAAGCGTAATTAGTGCAGAGACACTTCTTCAAATGTTCAAGTCTAAATAGGTAAACATTCAAAAGCTACGCTTCTAACAAAGTCGTATATTGATATGGAATTCGTTTAGTGCCCATCGTTTTGTGTCAAATAAACATCTCTTTTACCTGACTTTTATTGCCATGGTTTTTTTTCTTTTTACTTCCATCTCCTTAAAAAGTTTGTTTTCTGTTTTATGACTATCTCACTCATAATCATTACACTTCACTGATGCGAGAGGGGCCCAAATGAGCTAGTTGTCGACGAGCACTTAAACACTACTCTCCAGAAGGAAGCATTGTATTAGATAAAAATATCTCAGTGGAAATATACATATGTTTGGAGACTGCTTGCATTCCAGTTTCAACATTTTTAGAAAAAGTATGTTTATCTGCCTGTCTGTAGAAAAAAAATCAAAAATCAAAATTTGGTTACATACTAAAATTGGAATTTAAGTTTAACATCTTCCAAGGATGCGACACTAAGATTTCCAAAACAGTCCCTCACCTCAATCAGCACTCCATGGAATAATTGTAGAACAGTTTGATTTTCTGAAACAAACGTCTTCACGGATTCCGATTAAGAAGATATTTTCATTACAAATTAAATATGTATATGCTGAATTTTCTGTGAATATTCTCCGAAGTTCTCTTCATTCTGAATGACTTTTGTATAACTGATAAACTGTAAGGGATATACAAAATATTACCTTTTCTGGAATAGCAGAGACATTGTTCATTTTTTGTCCTGACCATGCACAAAGAATAGAATTTCAAATAAATCACATAGTGAGCAGTTCTTAAATATTTCACTATCAATCAAGCCTAAGGTATTCTCATATTCCCCTTGTACCTACAAGAAAATTAGCAGTAAAATAATTTGTACAAATGTTTATCTCTGTTAACATGAATGTAACCGATCAGACTTTTAAAAACATGAAATGGTTTTGTCTGTTACAACATAAAGGTGCTGATATTGCGGAAAGCTTGGCATATTCTACAGTTCATACTCTGAAATGTCTGTTACTCGTACAACATAAAGGTGCTGATATTGCGGAAAGCTTGGCATATTCTACAGTTCATACTCTGAAATTTGTCTGTTACAACATAAAGGTGCTGATATTGCGGAAAGCTTGGCATATTCTACAGTTCATACTCTGAAATTTGTCTGTTACTCGTACAACATAAAGGTGCTGATATTGCGGAAAGCTTGGCATATTCTACAGTTCATACTCTGAAATTTGTCTGTTACAACATAAAGGTGCTGATATTGCGGAAAGCTTGGCATATTCTACAGTTCATACTCTGAAATTTGCCTGTTACAACATAAAGGTGCTAATATTGCGGAAAGCTTGGCATATTCTACAGTTCATACTCTGAAATTTGTCTGTTACAACATAAAGGTGCTGATATTGCGGAAAGCTTGGCATATTCTACAGTTCATACTCTGAAATTTGCCTGTTACAACATAAAGGTGCTAATATTGCGGAAAGCTTGGCATATTCTACAGTTCATACTCTGAAATTTGTCTGTTACAACATAAAGGTGCTGATATTGCGGAAAGCTTGGCATATTCTACAGTTCATACTCTGAAATTTGCCTGTTACAACATAAAGGTGCTAATATTGCGGAAAGCTTGGCATATTCTACAGTTCATACTCTGAAATTTGTCTGTTACAACATAAAGGTGCTGATATTGCGGAAAGCTTGGCATATTCTACAGTTCATACTCTGAAATTTGCCTGTTACAACATAAAGGTGCTAATATTGCGGAAAGCTTGGCATATTCTACAGTTCATACTCTGAAATTTGTCTGTTACTCGTACAACATAAAGGTGCTGATATTGCGGAAAGCTTGGCATATTCTACAGTTCATACTCTGAAATTTGTCTATTACTCGTACAACATAAAGGTGCAGATATTGCGGAAAGCTTGGCATATTCTACAGTTCATACTCTGAAATTTGTCTGTTACTCGTACAACATAAAGGTGCTGATATTGCGGAAAGCTTGGCATATTCTACAGTTCATACTCTGAAATTTGTCTGTTACTCGTACAACATAAAGGTGCTGATATTGCGGAAAGCTTGGCATATTCTACAGTTCATACTCTGAAATTTGCCTGTTACTCGTTCAACATAAAGGTGCTGATATTGCGGAAAGCTTGGCATATTCTACAGTTCATACTCTGAAATTTGTCTGTTACAACATAAAGGTGCTGATATTGCGGAAAGCTTGGCATATTCTACAGTTCATACTCTGAAATTTGCCTGTTACAACATAAAGGTGCTGATATTGCGGAAAGCTTGGCATATTCTACAGTTCATACTCTGAAATTTGTCTGTTAGTCGTACAACATAAAGGTGCTGATATTGCGGAAAGCTTGGCATATTCTACAGTTCATACTCTGAAATTTGTCTGTTACAACATAAAGGTGCTGATATTGCGGAAAGCTTGGCATATTCTACAGTTCATACACTGAAATTTGTCTGTTACTCGTACAACATAAAGGTGCTGATATTGCGGAAAGTTTGGCATATTCTACAGTTCATACTCTGAAATTTGCCTGTTACAACATAAAGGTGCTAATATTGCGGAAAGCTTGGCATATTCTACAGTTCATACTCTGAAATTTGCCTGTTACAACATAAAGGTGCTGATATTGCGGAAAGCTTGGCATATTCTACAGTTCATACTCTGAAATTTGCCTGTTACAACATAAAGGTGCTAATATTGCGGAAAGCTTGGCATATTCTACAGTTCATACTCTGAAATTTGCCTGTTACAACATAAAGGTGCTAATATTGCGGAAAGCTTGGCATATTCTACAGTTCATACTCTGAAATTTGTCTGTTACAACATAAAGGTGCTAATATTGCGGAAAGCTTGGCATATTCTACAGTTCATACTCTGAAATTTGAACAATGACATGACCAACTACTCACGATATTGCATTGTTAGAGTTCAGGAGGCTCTGAAACCACAATACCTCTGTTTTTCATACCCCACAAGTTCATCTGGTGCATTGTTAGAGTTCAGGAGGCTCTGAAACCACAATGTCCCTGTCTTTCATAGCCCACAAGTTCATCTGGTGCATTGTTAGAGTTCAGGAGGCTCTCAAACCACAATATCCCTGTCTTTGATACTCCACAAGTTCATCTGGTGCATTGTTAAGAGTTCAGGAGGCTCTGAAACCACAATACCCCTCTCTTTCATACCCCAGAAGTTCACCTGGTGCATTGTTAGAGTTCAGGAGGCTCTGAAACCACAATACCCCTGTCTTTCATACCCTACAAGTTCATCTGGTGCATTGTTAGAGTTCAGGAGGCTCTGAAACCACAATACCCCTGTCTTTCATACCCTATAAGTTCATCTGGTGCATTGTTAGAGTTCAGGAGGCTCTGAAACCACAATATCCCTGTCTTTTATACCCCACAAGTTCATCTGGTGCATTGTTAGAGTTCAGGAGGCTCTGAAACCCCAATACCCCTGTCTTTCATGCCCCACAAGTTCATCTGATGTAGTAGTTTCAATCCAAATATACTATAACTGCTCAATCATGCATTTTAGAAGGAAACGTTTTAATAACAGTAACTAATTTTGTTGACGAAAACCACAATATCACACAGTAGGAACGTCTGACTTCCTTACCTCTCCCTGATAAAGTTATTTGGTTGTAAGGACATTGCCAATAGCCAGGATGACATCAGCGTCTCCGGTGTGCCTGGAATTCGTCCCGCAGGAGTTCTTTTACATGCCAGTAAATGTACTTATATGGAGTTGGGTAAGGGAAGTAAACTCCGCCACGTCCAAGAGAAAGTTTGGCGCTGAGACTCTGAAACGAGGATGATAACAAAAATTATTATGAAATGAAAAGCTTATGTAGAGTCCCATGTTCGTTGTGTAGTTTTTCCTCACCATACGCACACACAGACACATACATGATAAATGAAAACAATTACAATCCGACACTACCTGATTTTATGTAGGGTCAGTGAAAATACAGATAAACAATACTAACCCGGGGAATATATTGATAGTTAATGAGTGCTCCGTTTTAATTTTCAGTAAAAGACAGCCCTAAAGTTCCCCTCCGGAACAAGTCGCGATTTATGGAGCATTTTTTATTCAAGGCTCGCTTCATTATTTGCAATAAACGCGGCGGAATTTCCCTCCCTTGTAACGCCTAACTTAATTTGAAGGGCTGCTTTGTGATTAGGACTGTGGAGTGTGCACGTTGTGACGGAACAGGGCTTCTTGGGTCTGGTTACGCTCGAATCTCGGTGAGGGTGAGTGAGTTATCCCTTATCCTGGCTAACTATGCTCCATGCACCTCGGGCTCATTTCAGCATCACACCGTCCGATATAACACTACATTCGATAACGTTAACGCAAATAATAAAATACATATCTCGGGAACAGCTCACTGCACTACACACTCTTGGTCATAATGACCCGATGAAGAAACAATGTGAAGATACGAAGAGGCACTGTTCCCACAGAGTGCATAACTTTATTCCATATTGGAATATATTGTTTGGAGGTCTGAAAGCCAACAGTTGCCTATCAAGAGATACATTTGATCCAGGATTGTGAAAGCACTTGCATGCACTATTCCCACAGAGTGCATAACTTTATTCCATATTGGAATATATTGTTTGGAGGGACAGGGAGGTCTGAAAGCCAACAGTTGCCTATCAAGAGTTACATTTGCTCCAGGATTGTGAAAGCACTTGCACGCACTATTCCCACAGAGTGCATAACTTTATTCCATATTGGAATATATTGTTTGGAGGGACAGGGAGGTCTGAAAGCCACCAGTTGCCTATCAAGAGTTACATTTGATCCAGGATTGTGAAAGCACTTGCACGCACTATTCCCACAGAGTGCATAACTTTATTCCATATTGGAATATATTGTTTGGAGGGACAGGGAGGTCTGAAAGCCAACAGTTGCCTATCAAGAGTTACATTTGATCCAGGATTGTGAAAGCACTTGCACGCACTATTCCCACAGAGTGCATAACTTTATTCCATATTGGAATATATTGTTTGGAGGGACAGGGAGGTCTGAAAGCCACCAGTTGCCTATCAAGAGTTACATTTGATCCAGGATTGTGAAAGCACTTGCACGCACTATTCCCACAGAGTGCATAACTTTATTCCATATTGGAATATATTGTTTGGAGGGACAGGGAGGTCCGAAAGCCAACAGTTGCCTATCAAGAGATACATTTGATCCAGGATTGTGAAAGCACTTGCACGCACTATTCCCACAGAGTGCATAACTTTATTCCATATTGGAATATATTGTTTGGAGGGACAGGGAGGTCTGAAAGCCAACAGTTGCCTATCAAGAGTTACATTTGCTCCAGGATTGTGAAAGCACTTGCACGCACTATTCCCACAGAGTGCATAACTTTATTCCATATTGGAATATATTGTTTGGAGGGACAGGGAGGTCTGAAAGCCACCAGTTGCCTATCAAGAGTTACATTTGATCCAGGATTGTGAAAGCACTTGCACGCACTATTCCCACAGAGTGCATAACTTTATTCCATATTGGAATATATTGTTTGGAGGTCTGAAAGCCAACAGTTGCCTATCAAGAGTTACATTTGGTCCAGGATTGTGAAAGCACTTGCATGCACTGTTCCCACAGAGTGCATAACTTTATTCCATATTGGAATATATTGTTTGGAGGGACAGGGAGGTCTGAAAGCCACCAGTTGCCTATCAAGAGTTACATTTGGTCCAGGATTGTGAAAGCACTTACACGCACTGTTCTCACAAGTTCCATTTGCTCTTCGCCCCGTTGTTCAGACTTGTCGTCAACATTGCAGCAGAACAAATGATTCTGTATCCCATAAACTTGTTGATTATTCACACCAGCTAGCAGTAGTACCTACCATACCTACACCTTCTAATGTACGTACCTACTTTCACCTCAGTCTTCCCATTGGTCGCCGTTCACTCTACGGCCCTCGATATTACACATATTGCAAAAGGTTTTGTTCATAATTACTTGAAAAGCAGGTTTTATATCATTCACTCTACATGTAGCATATCTGGTTGACCAGGCGTGTGTGTGTGTGCGTGTGTGTATTTGTGAGTGTGTGTATATGTGTGAATGTGTGTATGTGTGTATGAGTGTGTGCGTGCGTGTGTGTATGTGTGAGTGTGTATGTGTGAGTGTGTGTATGTGTGAGTGTGTGTGTTTGCGTGTGTGTGTATGTGTGAGTGTATGTATGTGTGTATATGTGTGTGCGCGTGTGTGTATGTGTGTGCGTGTGTGTATGTGTGTCTGTGTGTGCGTGTGTGTATGTGTGTATGAGTGTGTGCGTGCGTGTGTGTATGCGTGTGTGTATTTGTGAGTGTGTGTATATGTGTGAATGTGTGTGTGTTTGCGTGTGTGTGTATGTGTGTGTCTGTGTGTGCGTGTGTGTATGTGTGTCTGTGTGTGCGTGTGTGTATGTGTGTATGAGTGTGTGCGTGCGTGTGTGTATGTGTGAGTGTGTATGTGTGAGTGTGTGTATATGTGTGAGTGTGTGTGTTTGCGTGTGTGTGTATGTGTGAGTGTGTGTATGTGTGTATATGTGTGTGCGCGTGTGTGTATGTGTGTGCGTGTGTGTATGTGTGTGTCTGTGTGTGCGTGTGTGTCTGTGTGTGCGTGTTTGTGTATGTGTGTGTATGTGTGTATGTGTGTGTGCGTGCGTGTGTGTGTATGTCTGTGTATGTGTATGTGTGTGCGTGCGTGTGTGTATGTGTGTGTCTGTGTGTGCGTGTTTGTATGTGTGTATGTGTGTGTGCGTGCGTGTGTGTATGTGTGTGTGCGTGCGTGTGTGTATGTGTGTGTCTGTGTGTGTCTGTGTGTGCGTGTTTGTATGTGTGTATGTGTGTGCGCGTGCGTATGCTTGTATGTGTGTGTCTGTGTGTGCGTGTTTGTATGTGTGTATGTGTGTGCGTGCGTGTGCTTGTATGTGTGTGTCTGTGTGTGCGTGTTTGTATGTGTGTATGTGTGTGCGTGCGCGTGTGTATGTGTGTGTATGTGTGTGTCTGTGTGTGCGTGTTTGTATGTGTGTATGTATGTGTGTGCGTGCGTGTGTGTATGTCTGTGTATGTGTATGTGTGTGTGCGTGCGTGTGTGTGTATGTGTGTGTCTGTGTGTGCGTGTTTGTATGTGTGTATGTGTGTGCGTGCGTGTGTGTGTATGTGTGTGTCTGTGTGTGTCTGTGTGTGCGTGTTTGTATGTGTGTATGTGTGTGTGCGTGCGTGTGCTTGTATGTGTGTGTCTGTGTGTGTGCGTGTGTGTATGTGTGTGTGTCTGTGTGTGCGTGGTGTGTTTCATTCTGGACGCTCTTGCACGTTGTGGGAAAGGTACTAAACTCCAATGGATGTTTTTATCTTTCGATTGAATTATTTCCACGTTTAGCAAATTGCCACTTGTACATCTTTTGATTCCAATGTAGGGTGAATGTTGTCTTATGGTGTTCTTCTGAAATATTCTCCGAACTATCAGATACATTGCCTAATGTTTCCAATTCAGCTTCAGTGGAGCAACATTTCATCATGATAATATGTCACCATTCACGACGATAACTAAAACTACGGCCTCTTTCAACAGTCAGTATGACGTAACTGATTTGTATTCTCCTGCATTAATTTCCTCAACAATATATTTTCATTGTTGGAAAAGCAAACTGCCGCTATATTGTTGTGTACATTGACATACAGATGGATTTGGACATAGTGTTACCTGAAATTTAATGGAATAAATGTAGTAATTAGTTTTAAAAGCAATGTAACAAGTTCAATTATAAAATTACGAAATATGTATTTTTTTAAATTCAAGGTTTCATAAGTACTACATCTGAAGAGGAACAAATACATTAAATTACAAGTGTCACCTATTAAATTTAAATTAGTACTACAACAAAGATAACAGCGGGATTAAGATAAGCCCAGAACCAAAGGTTACTGGGATTGACATCTGGAGATCGCGGCGGCCACTTAGTTCAATACCGTCTACTCATGACACGATTGCCGAAGATCTAGGTAATTAATGGCTTTGCAAGGGTTTAGACATGAGCTGAGCGCTGCCTTGTATGAGGACAATGTAGGTCTTCAGTGTAGGGATGACGAACTTTCGTAGCAACGCTGTAATAATCTGACTTATTCTTGGAATAAGGGACAATGATGAATTGAAGCCTCAGTAACTTGCAAATCATGAAGAACTTCTTGAATTAAAACTTGAGGGGCACTTTCCGACCAAATTCTTCAATTAGTGTGTTAACTCCACTGTTACCAGAGAAGTATGTTTCGTCTATCCAAACAATCGTTAACACCTGCTAGCAAAAATCAACCAAAATCATATCCGTCGGTTTCCTTGAGTGTAAACTTTGCTTTCAGTTTATATGGGTAGAGGCTAAGATGTTTATTTGGAACTCCCCAAGCTGTGATATTACTCGCCTGATACACATGAAACATTACTAATTACTTAATTATTTTTTCTACGTGCTTCATTATTTGCATGAAGTAATAGTGATTCTTTGGTCTCCCACATTCTTTTTTATCACTAGCTGGACCACTTGTTGATAAATTCTCCATAATTACAGGGGCCTACATTTGAATGTTAAGTGTTGTAACTTGTGTCTTCCTTGAGAAAACCCCCTCTTGTTTTCATAATAACGTTGAACAAACTGTATTCTCTCATCTAGTGATGGAGCTATACTTTGTAAATTACAAACTCATATAGCACTATGTATAAAATTACTAAGGAAACAAGGAGGAAAGAAGCAAAATTAAAATTCTAGAAATTATATTGGTTACTGAACAAACATTCTCATCTGTGTCTCGATTTGGTTGTAAGCATGTCTGCCAACTGTGACGCTTAAACTCAATGCACTTACTAACAAATGGTACAACTACAATAGTCTTGTTCTGGATGTGGACAAAACAGTTAACTTCACTTTTAATTACAACTGAGATTAGTAAACAATCTAGGTTGGTGTTCACATATTAATTATATTGCCAACAAAGTAACTAGAGGTATTTGAAAAATCACGTGTCCACTAATGTCTTATTATCTATTATGGACAAATCCATATCCATTTGAGTTATGGCATTTATTCTGGAGCAACCATACTTTAAGGCGACACTCTGGTACCAAATAGACTTTCTCCATAATTGACCAATTATAATGAAAATTTTAGATTAAGTTGCACCTGCCATGATATATCTACTGTTGGCATAAGTTTCATTGCTATATATTAAATATTTTTTAAACTAAAAATTATTATGTTTTTGGAAAGAATTGAATAGTAATACAAGTTATACTTTTTGCAGTTTAGAATTTAATTAGAGGCCTGAAATTTGGTATGCTAGTTTTTCTATGCCTATGCAATAAAACTGAGCATTAGTTTTCCAAAATATTAATATTTATTAGAAATATGAACTTTTTTTATTTAGAATAGAATAAAAAGAAATATTACTAATAATTATAAAGAAAAAAGCATATACTTTTATGTGTGAGTGTGAACAACAAACCAATGCACAGTTTTCTTTAACAAGTTATATTTTACATATCCTGAAAATTTCAACGTTATCCATCAATATTTACTGTAAAAAGTTTACCCCAAAGCACAAAAATTGTTATATGGAGAAAAAGCTATTTAAAGTTTTGGAACACACTTACTGGAAGTGTTGCAAGAGTCTAAATAAATTTGAAATACACCGATTTCCAGGTGGATTTGTCACATAATATTTAATGGCCATATTCTGGACATGCTGAAGACAACATTTCTTCAAAAAAATGTTTTCTGAAAAAATCGCATTTTTGGCCATTTTGGTACCAGAGTGTGCGCTTAACTAACAAGATACTGCTGTTACACAAAAAGGTAATTCGAATTGTATGTAGTGTACCCCCAGAACTGATTGTAAACATTTATTTGTTAAGATGCGTGTTTTACCTTCGACTTCATTGTTTGTGTTCCACACTCTCTTATTTGCTAAGAAAAATAGCCATAAATACAATCTTTGTTCCGATATGTATTATCACCACATCAGAATTAGATGTAAATATACTTCTTACTTCTTTCTTGGTTTTCGGTAAATATGTTGTTGTTGTTGGCTAATGCTGGATTTCTGACAATGAAGTCATTAATCCTCTTGCTCTCCAATATTTTTCACTGATGGATGGGGCACTAGAAGTGGCCGGGCATATTTTTCGGTAAATATAGTAAGATTCAAAATTCATTTGAGACGATATTACTAAATGTATTTAACATAGTAATAACACTAATGTTGTATCCATCGAATCTTTTACGAGATCAGTGAAGGACAGTTCGACTTAAAATACATTTTATTGTCTCGATGTATGTATCCACGTTTGGGAAACTGCCAGTAAGTAGGAAGGTTTAAATCCAGAATTCTCCTTGTCTGACATGGTATGTTGGCTCAAGACGATCTAGACATCTTTACAGTATCCATCTGAATGATCTGGCCATCAATCTACAGCAGGACTTAGGACTTACCATTCCGCTTTACTGTTCCACACATTACTCTACCTAAACAATTTGCTCAAGTTTGTAATAAGAACAGATTTTAAACATGCACCTCATCTCGTAATAACACAAAATGTATAGCGGTTTAAACTTTGAAATGAGTTTAAAGCACCTACGCTATACATTTCATTTGTGATGTAAATATCTTAAACATTTGTCTAGTAAGTGGACACAAACACACACACACACACACACACACACACACACACACACACACACACACACACACACACACACACAAACACACACACACATATAGACACATACACACATACATTCACATACACACACTGTGTCTCTCTCTCTCTTTCTCTCTCTCTCTCTCTGTCTCTGTCTCTCTCACCTTTATCTAAAACCGGTTTTTTGTATTGAGGGTGTCCCAAAACATATGTATACATATTTCCAGTGAAATGAGTGAAATCCTCTGTTTGCTATACCTAACTAACTAATCACACGGCGCACCAGCCTAGCCCTATCCGCCTAAGGCCTACCTCCCAGCCGCTGCGTTCCCCACCTCTGTCCACTACAGGTGTCACGAGTGGGGTGCAGCACTGAAGGGTGGTACGTGATCAGCACACCGATTCCTCCCGGCCGGTTATGCGACGGGGAAAACTTGCATGGCGCTACCGGGAATCGAGGCCTTGTCCTCCGTGTCAAAGGCAGGCGCGCTACTACTGTGCTATGGGGCGGTCTCACTTGCTATACCTACGTAGTAGTAAAACCAAAACGGCTAAATTGAATAAATAAGCTGACAGGAAAATTAGCTAAATTAAAACTTAGATATGAATATACAAAAGTAATTCTAGAAATATTGACATAAAATTCAACATATACATTTAATATGTATAACTGAACATTTCTTAAACATATGTAGACTTAAAGAAATTTGAGTGGAGATATTACTGAAGGGCCAGAGTCACGTGACCTGACACTAATATTTAAATGAATCATTAATAAACAACATTTAGTGCATGTTGACATTTTATCTTGTGCTGCACGTCTAAATATTTGCCATATTGATCAGTGCATTAAGTTTTTTTTTATTGGTGGAGTCGGATAAGGGAAGTGCCGGGGGCGACAGATGGGCCACGCCCCCGTCTGTGGGGGCCCCTCCCACCTCGCTAATGATGCAGGGGCACGGATGTTCGAGTCGAGTCGAGTCGAGTCCAGCACAGACTTGGGCGAGCAGCACGTCCGTCTGAAGGGAATCTTGCCACGTGGTTCAAAGTCCAGTCACATGGCGGTCGGTCCATCCGTACAAAACTCCACACCCAACATTCCCCACCAGAAAGAAAGAAAAATCTCATGTACTGCACTCACATGACTTTCTCTACTCTTGTACTAACCATTCTTACAAACTCTTATTCCTATATCTTCTTCGTGTTAGTTGAGATAAACATTTGTACAAATTATCTTATTGCTTATTTCCTTGTAGGTACAAGGGGAATATTAGAATACAGTAGGCTTTGAACGATGGTCAAATGTTTTAAAGCTTTGAGATCCCGTTCTGTTTACACACTTAACAAATAAAAAATAATGAACAACGATGTTCCATTTCTTGAAAGCTTTAAGTTTTCCGAAACTGGCACACATAACAAGGAATATCTCCGAAATGGTTCACTCTACCAAAAAAAAAAAAAAAAGTATTTGGACATAAATTCTCTAGTTTAGCGAGATCTACATTTTTGTATACTAAGAGTTTGTCTATGTCTTACCGTTTACGAATTATGCAAAAGTCGTCCAGAGTAAACAGGACTACATAGGCTGTA